>JH720061.1:262607-276500 GCA_000231845.2 Tetrahymena malaccensis 436 | reverse complement strand
TAACCTCAACCAGAAAACAAGCCAGATACTTAACCTGAAAATAAACCAAACACTAAGCCTGATAATAAAGAAAGTGAAAATACAAAGCCAAATGGCAACTTAAGAGAAGAGAAGGCTAGCAATGCTTCTAATTAAAGCTTAAGCGCTATATATTTAATCTATTCTCTAGGTTTAATCGTTTTAGCTATGTTATATTGAAATAATTAAATTAAATTGATTGTATGGATTTAATATTTATTTTACATTTTGTAATTTTTTTTAAAAATGAAAAAAATGTATTAATACCTTATTATCTATTAATTCAGTAAGATAAAATAATATTTTTTAGATACTTTTAATTTTTTTTTTTAAAAATTTTAAATTTAACATTTAAATGTTTCAAATAGTGTTTAGAAAAAATAAAAATATGGTTAATATAATTATTTGAAAATTAATTAAATTTGATTTGTAAAAATAGTCACAATTCAAAACTATTTGTGAAAAATGAAAATGTATAATTAATATTAACATAATAGTACCCCATTAACTAAATACCATGCTTTATTTATTTGAATGCTACTTTTAATAAATTTTGAATAATTTTTATAAGAAATAATATTATTATTTAATTTTTGTTTATCATGTATGACATATTTGTTTTTCTATTATTTTTTTGTTAAAAATTAATTTAATTTAAATTTCTATTTCACTCATAAAATGTTTGTTAGAAAATTATTATTCTGCATGTGGAAAAATAATAGAAATTCAATTTATTAAGTTTAAAATTCTAAGAAGAAAGCAGTAAAATCATAAATAAGTAAGTAAGTATATTAATAATATCTCTCCAAAACTCGTAACAGTTTTAACTTGCTAGAAATTCAATTAAGGATAAAATTAATAAAAAATTTATTTGCTATTTTAGTTTGAAATTAATGAAGTATGTTTTTTTGTACCTAGTCTAAATTTTCAATTTGATAAGTTAAATTTATTATTTTACTCATGTCTAATTATCTAAGAATTAATTAGTCAAAATTAATTAAAAGTAATAATGAAATTAATAAATTCTGATTAAATTAAATTGTGATTTTGTTTGACCTAATCACCTACTCAATTTTGTTAATATTAAACTCATTTTAAAGTTAAATAATAATAAGAATGATTTAACTATGAATCCTCGTTAAGTTACACAAATTTACAATAAAAAAAATGGAATTAAATAAGGTATTTTATTTATTTTAGGTGATTAGGAAGTAATCAAATAACTAAATTTATATTAACAAATTTACAGTACATGAATACTAGTAATTTTTTAGTAATACTAAATTAATCGATTAATTTTTTTTTTGATTAATTAATTTTGAGTCAGTTATTTAGTTGATAATTTAAGTAATAGTAAATTAATTTGTATTTAGTAATAGTTTTCAGTTGTTTCTTTTGATAATGTTGGTTTTTTGTCTATCTAACAATCAATATACTTTTTCATTTAACTTATAGTTTCATTTTTAATTAGCAATCCTATAAATTTGAGGAGTCTACATCGCAAATCTTCAATAATTAATTCATAAAAAACAAAAACAAAGTATTTAAAACAAAAAAAAACAAATGAAAATTATCACCTTCGCTATACTATCTTTATTAGCTCTTTCTTTTGTAAAGACTGATGAAAGAAGTGATTATTTACAATGCCGCAAGGATAATCCTAAAATTACTTTCCTGTGTGATATGAATTTGGAAGACTATGAAGCATGTGATGAAGTATACCAAGCAGTTTCTGAATGTATATCTGATTGCAAAGATGAGGACACTTTTAAAGAGAGAGCTGTATGCATAGAAAAGAAATGCAAATCTAGCCGTAAAGATGTATAGATTATGATAGATTTAGAACTTAAATGCCACAAATAAGTTGCTGGTGTTAAGCCTGTACCAAAGCCTGAACCCAAGCCTGAACCTTAACCTTAACCTGAACCTTAACCCGAACCTAAGCCTGAACCTTAACCTCAACCAGAAAACAAGCCAGATACTTAACCTGAAAATAAACCAAACAATAAGCCTGATAATAAAGAAAGTGAAAATACAAAGCCAAATAGCAACTTAAGAGAAGAGAAGGCTAGCTATGCTTCTAATTAAAGCTTAAGCGCTATATGTTTAATCCATTCCCTAGGTTTAATCGTTTTAGCTATGTTGTTTTGAAAATAATTAAAATTTTAATTGAAAGAACATATTTTATAAGCAAATAAGTAAAGATAAATATGATGTATTTATTAATTTATCATGTTTAACTTCTAATAAGTGTTAAGTAGTTAGTATAAGTTTAATATTTATTATTATATTTTATAGTTTTTTTTATTCTAAAAATAAACAAATTTTATTTTAATGCTTTATCATTGATAAATTTATTTTTGAAAAATTATTGTTTTTAAATATTTTAAAATAATGCAAAATTTAAATTCATCTAACATAATCTAAATTTATAAAATTAAACAATTTTTTTCTTTAAAATTAATCTATCTACCAATAATATTTTAAAATATAGTATTTTTTTAAATCAACTTAATATTTTGTTTTAACAAATAGTACTCATATATACTTATTTTTAAATATTCAATACAAAAATCTTATAAAGTAAGAATTACACTATCAAATGATATATTATTTATAAAAATAAACTATTTAATTCAACACAAAACATTTATTTGGGTTTATCTCCTAAGAAATACTTGCTTAATAAGTAGATAGTTATGGGTTAGTAGAAAATACTTCAATAATCCTTTGTTTTTCATAATTTTTGCTTAGTTGATTGCCGCCTTTATGATACTTTACAGAATAAGTTCCTTCTTTTTTTCATTAGTTAATTATTCTGTAAACAGGCCTTTAGTTATTGAAGTTTCATCGAAATCTTCAAGAAGATGGATGATTTATTTTGTACTTTAACTTGAGTGAGAGAGTATAGCAATCACATATTTTACCTAATTGCTAATAGGAATAGTTGATTCACCTAAATTTCTTCTTCCATTATCTTTAATTTGAATATACATATAATACTCCTTCTATTTTTTATTAACATTATCTAAAAATTTTTAGTGTTTAATTATTATTGGTATTACATAAAGATACTTATTAAAAAGAAGAAAAAAAATTACATATATAAATATTACTTTGAAGCATTCATTACTTAATTTTGTCTCAAAAATAGTTGATTCAATTATCTTCAGTGATGAAAGCAGATTGTTTATGTAAAAAAGAGGTAAAATTTTGCTTAGGTTAAACACATGTTAAAGCATTCAAAGTAAGTTATTTAAGAAAACTTTAAAGTTCAATAACGGAGGTCTTTAGCTTTTGGTATGAGAGCCATAAGCAGAAAAAAATCACACTATTAAAAGTCATAAATGGTAATCTTAATAATAGGAGTACTGCGATAAATCAATGAATTTATTGAAAAGCCTGATTTGATGCTGAAAATAGAATTTTTCAAAATGATAATCGCAGATTTAATACCTGTAAAATTGTGAAATTAAGCTTTTATAGATAAAAGGTTCTGATTTTTCGTATTACAGTTTCGGAATTTAATCAAATAGAGCATGTGTGATCAGTAATTTCTTAAAAACTATCTTTTGAGCAAAAGCTACATTAATAGACAATGATCTCAGGAAATTTGATTAAAAAGAGCTTGTCTCATAAGAATGGGAACAAATGATTGATTGACTTATAAGAGTTATACAAATAGATAAAAGATATCATTATCGAATATAAAATATTGAATACCATATTATTTTTTCCAAAATTTTATTTCATATAAAACCTAATCAAAGTATAGTTTTAGTCAAAACATCTTTTATTTACAACAAACAAAAATAAAAAGAATAAGAAAAATTAAAAATTATTATTATTAATTAAGTAAAGAACATACATTTTTAAATCACAAGTTTAATTTCAAAAATGTATCAAATTATTTTTTATTAATCAATTGATTATTATTTTAACTAATCTTTTTATCTTAAGGGCTTTTCTTTTATGATATTTCTATTCGAAAGAATCACACCAACTATTTTAAAATAAAACTTTATAAATATAAATCCAGATCATTTATGAAAGCTAAAAATGTTATTAACTTATTTTTTTTATATTCTTTTAGCAAATGTAAAACTTTAATACGTTTAATATGAATATTTAAATATTAATTTAAAAATTAACAAGTTGATAATTTCATTACGAAGTGTTTAGAGTAAGAACTTTTATATTCATACAACTGAGTATCTCTTTTGATTTTAGAATTTTCTCAGATGAGCTAAAATTATTAGATTAAACATAAAGTAAATATTGATAAATTAATACATTTAATATATCTTTTTATTACTAAAACCAGCACTCTAGGGAATATAATTTTGGTAAACTTTCTAGACATAGGTCAAGAGTTTTATATCCTTCATCTGTAATATTATTTTCACTATTTTTTTATGATTAAATATTAGCATGGTTTTTTCTTTATCATAGATTTTACTTTAAGTTAAATGTCAACTATTTAAGTTAAGTACAATACTTCAAATTTTAAGTTAAACCTAACATCCCTTAATCACTGATTTAATTTATTCTATTTTAAATAAATAAAAATTTTAATTCTTAACTTAAAACTTAAATAAAATATCAATCAGGAAATTTATTATTATCAAAATCTATTTATAATAATAATAGCTTAAAGTTTTAATAACGATTAATATAACAAATATTCTTCGTTAGTTGATTGATTTATGAAATATGAAGAAACTTTTTTAAGTATTAAATTTACTATAACCATAATTCTAAATGAAGTATATTCCTATAAAAAGCTAAAGCTTAACTAATTGCTAATACTCCTATATCTCCTATTTTGTTTTCACTTATTTATTATTCATTATGAAATTATTAAATATAAAAACCATATTTTAAACTTAAAATTTCTTTTTTTTATAAAAAGAGATTATTACTTGAAACTAATTAGCACTTTAGTAACTAGAATGCAATTCCTCAAACCTAACGCAATGCTCTAAAGTCCTATGTCAGAAATTTAATTTTTTCTTTTGATACAATTTGTTTAAAAAAACAATTTATTATTTATTTAGAAAATAAATATTCTTAAATTATCATATACATATGTGAAAATTTGAAAATCAAATGTTTTATTAATTAATAACTGAATAAATAAATCTACGATAAGTATAGTTCTAATTCCTTGAGATTCTAACATTTTCCTAAAGCTAAACCAATTTAATGAGATCCTTCATCACCTATCTCGTTTTTGCTAGATAAAAATACATAATGTTTGATATTACTATGCTTAAAATCAAAAGCTTTATTTATAGTATAATGTTTTATCTATCTATTTATCAATATTCTTATTTATAATTATGAAGATTTATTTAATTACTATAAGTTGAACACTAAAGATGTGAGTTGAGTACAATTTGTTAAACCTGCTGCTATACAAGTAACTCCTTTATCTCCTATATGATTTTTACTTTTTTAAAACATGAAATAAAGTAAATTAAAATTTAAATATATAAAATAAACTCATTGCCAAATAAGAAAATTAATATTAATCTAACAATTAAAAATTAAATTATATTTACTAAAGCCACAACTCTAAATTTTTAAGATTTTATTAGTTGCTAAGAGCTCTTCCAATTTAATTTCCTCCTTCAAACCCGATTTAGTTTTCACTGTTATTTTTTAAAAATAATTTGGTTGAGTAATTTATCATACTATTATATTTATTATCTTAATAAATATAAACAACAGAATAAAAGATAAACTAATACTACCTTAACCCAATTACTAAACTTATCAGTTAATTACTTAAGTTGCATAAAGATTTGCTTAAATGAAAAGTAATGTCGTCTTTAGTATCATTATTTCTAAATTCATTTATAAAAAATTGTTTAGATTATATCTTTAATTTATAAAAATTTCAATGATTTAAAAGTGTGAAGAAAGTATTTAATCAATAATATAATACTTTTCTTACTGTATGCATTTTTTAATAAAAGATTTTTTATGTAATTAAATTAAATAAAATACCCAAACATCATTTCTAGATATTAAATACCTTTTATTGAGCCAATAGCTTCTATTAATTCAGTAAAGACATTTGAATCAGCACTGTTAAAACTTAAATTTTAAAAATAGTTAAAATCATATATCAAAAGTCATACTGTTTTACAAAAAATCTAGCTTAATATTTGTTAACTTTTAGCATTTTCTTAAAAATTATCCTAAGATATTTGCTCCATATTTTTAGATATTGTTTTAGCTATTTTCGATTTAAAATAATAAAATTATCTTATTTTAATGTATTAACATTATGAATTTTGCAATAACAAAAAATACTATGAAATCTTTAATAATTTTTATAAATAAAATGTACATTAAATTAATCTAGAAGGTACTCAAGTTTATAAATTATGGTAAATTTTCGAATAGAGCCATTAAATGAGGATCTTATAAATATTGACCTCTTTTTGAGAATGTATTTATGATTAAAACATATTTTGATGACAATTTATAAAAATTTATTTTTACTATAAATCTAATATTAAGGTTTCAATTTCACTGCATTTTGATAATTCATTAGATAGAATATCAATATTATACTTAATGGTAGAGGATTAACTTTTTTTATAAAATAGATTGAATTTAAATATTTTTAAAGTTAACTTTTATAAATTGTTTAAAAAATTAATATGCTAATAAATATTATATCATAAGTTCTATAAGATTTGTGCAAAATCCTATTGTTTTTACCTAAGATTCAAATTAATGTAAGTTAAACCTGTTTTCTCAACTTCTTTAAACTTTTAATAATAAATAAAGAATATTCCTTTGCAAGTAAAAGAAAAATTAATATATACTTCTGATAATTCGAGAAATGTGATGTTCTATTTTTCCATTTTTATTTCTTTAAAAATATTTAAATGATGATTTGTTAATTAGAATTATTAAAGTAATTTTAACAAAAAATTAATTAATTTTTTGATATTAATTAATCAGGTAAGTAAAGTAATACTTTAATATAATTCTTTTATAGATCACTCTAAAAACTCAACTCTTGAATATTTATGACGAAATAATTAAAAATAGATAGAAAAAAATATATTTTCTCTAAATAATAATTTAAAGTTATAAGGTATTATTTTTACTTATTCCTGTTTTAAAAACTCATTAAATTTAAGGGGGAAAATTATTTATTATAACTACTATATTTTTTATTATTACAATTATCTGCCTATTTTTAATAGCTCTCATTTTAATTAAATAATATGCGTATTAAGTAATTAATCATTTTATTTTACTATGATTAATACTTTAACAAGTTATAATTAAGTTTTTATTATTCGCTAAAAAATATATAACTTTAATCTATAAATTTGAGTATCTCTAAAACTATTTTATTTATATATCATTAGCTTACAAATATTTTAAAAGATTTTTAAAAATTTTTATTACTATTTTTGATAAAAATAATTAAGGTTTTTTATTTAATGAATAAAAAATGCACCGACCGGGAATCGAACCCGGGTCAAAGCGATGGCAACGCTCTATTCTACCACTAAACCATCGGTGCTTTTGGTAGTAAAATTAATTTAAAAATAAGGATTATTTTTAATTTTTATTATTTTAATTTTATGAAAAGAATACCTAACAACTAATCTAAAATAAAATTAAAGTAAAAATTAGAAATAATTATCAATTAGTTATATTTAATTTATACTTAGTAAATACTACATCCATGAAGGTAAGTGAATAAAATATACATATTTATTTTAAATTTAGCAGGTTAGGAAAAATAGTTGGTTGAATATCAACTTTAATTTTTAAAAATAAAAAAATAATTTATTTTTTTTGCTATTTTTTTGTTAAAAATGAAAATTATTTCTATTTAAAAAAATTATAAAATTATTATTATATGAATAAAATGTTATAAATCAATATTAAATTCTCTTTTTTTGAATTTACTTTGAATTGTAAATGTAAAAAAATGCACCGACCGGGAATCGAACCCGGGTCAAAGCGATGGCAACGCTCTATTCTACCACTAAACCATCGGTGCTTTCGTTAATTAAAATCTTTTAAATTTTAAGATTATTTTGTTTAATTTAAAAAAATAAATTAATTAATTCTCACATAACTTTAGCTCAATATTATAAATAAGATATTTTTAATTAACTAAATAATTTTTATATTTAAATTATTAATTCATATTTTAGAAGGAATAATCTATCATAATATATTCCACTTTTAAACAGAAAATACACAATAGGAGGTGGGGGGATTTTTTATACAACAAATGATAAAAATTTATCCTTACCAACAATAATTTTTTCATATTTTTTTCAAAACTTTTATACTGCTTTTTAAACAGAAAAAACTAATTATTGCCTTAAATATTAAAAATCATATACCTTATTTTTAATTTGACCTAAAAGGAGTGACCAAAGACAAATTTGATTAATACCAATTTAAAAGAAATATTATAAAATTATAATTAAGAAGAATTATTATCTCAATTATGTTTTGTAAGGTTAATTTAAAGAAAAATTATTCTTCATTTTATAAGTTATTTAATTCTAACAATACCTTTTTAACTTCTTTCAAAACTAAATTTTTATTAATTTCACTAAATCTACTAAATGGCTATTTTATTTATCTATTTTCTTTAAAATAATTTATTTTAAAAATAATTTTACACTAATAATAACAAGCATATTTTTTCCTCTCAATTTTATTATTCCTTAAGTAATTACTTGAATTTTATTTTATTTTTCCAATATCAACTAATGGCCTTTCTATCTCTAATCTATTTATTTCTTCAAAATGATTAATCTCTAAAGTTTAATCTTTTTTTCTTCTTTAATTTCTATTCTTTTAAATTAAAATTGTTTTGAGTAGTGTATTTCTTAAGATTATATTTTAGTCTAGCTTTTAGCTCATGCTATTTATTATAGTTTTTTTTTTTAATTTTATGATTAATCTAATGAACTATTTTTAAGAATAAATGATGATAAAAACTTAATTATAAATCAATTTTATATTAATAATAGCACTTCTAGATTTTAAAATCAATTGAAAGTAGAAATAAAATTTAAAATATCAAATTTTATTTTCATTCTTGACTGATAATATTAGATGTAATGGTATAGTTTAAAATCATAAGATACTAAAGTTTTAAAGGACTTGAATACAATTTTATTGATCCTATTAATGACAGGGATAAAATTAGTAACTTATTTCATTGAGACACATAAATTAACTAAAAATATTAATGATAGTGATTTGCTAGGATATCAATAATAACTTTAATCTAAATCTATATAAAGACCTTATCAAAGCAAATAAATTTCTAGCAAACAGTTCTTCTTATACTATTTCCATATATTCAATTATAAAGCTTGAGCAATCAATAACATCAAAAATATTACATAATTTATTAACACCTAAAAATTTGAGCCTTAATAAACTTCCTCCAAACAAAGTTACTCCAAACTAATATAAGAATGATAATTATAGACAAAATAAGTAGTTTAAAATAAATTAAATATCCCCTAAATAACACTTCCTGCATTATTGTATAGTCCTAATTAAAATTAATTTCAATTACACAATATTTGGCTTCATAGCACTCATTTTTAAACTAAACAAACTGTATTTTTATTTTCCCAATATTTATGGATCTTCTTGTTATACACACATATACGTTTTATATAATATAGAATACTATTACACTTTAGAAAAATTTTTTAAATTAAATGTTAATATTTAACTTGGTATTATTTTGAAAAACCCTGATTTAGATTGGTATATAAAGTTAACTCTTACCTCTCAACTAAGATATTAAAATTTGATTGAAAACTCATATTTTTAAAATGAATCTTTTTTTCAAAATAATTAGAAGAAATATTGAAAAAATATAACTAAGAAAGATTATGATTAGCAAGTAAAGTATTTAAAATCAAAGCAAAGAATAAGTAAGTTAATTTTTATGCTTTCAGTAAAGTAATTCATCCTCCATAGTTATAGTGGAAGTTTATCTGATTGCTTAGATAATTACTATAAAGAATAAATGAAAGATATAAAATATGAAGATTACTGGTTACCGTATTATCAAAGACATAATACAAAAAAAAGTTTTTTCGAGCTCAAAAAATATTCTAGAATTGATAAACATGAGTAAAAAGCTAAATGTTCCTTTGAAATATTTACCTTATTTTTTGATAATAAACTACTCGATTTAAACTAACAAATAATTCAAAATTTTTAAAAAATAGCTTCTTTAAAAAATTAAAGGCTTTTTAGGATAAGGTTTTACTTAAAGTAGAATTTGCATTTAAGATTTATAAATTTAAATTTTCAAAAATCTTAAAACTGATTTAAGACATTTATATACTATTGTTTGTTAATATTAGTAGAAAGTATATATTTATTAATCTTTTATCATCACATAATTATTAATATTATTAAATAATTTATTAATAAATCCATGAGTAACTAATTTCTTATGTACTTTTTCTTATTGAGTCTTATTTTCACTTTAGCTGTAATATGTTAAACTATTTTAAAATATTTCTCATTTAAAAATTAAATATGATACATATAAGAATAAAAAAATGAATGTTTTAAATGAAATTAGTAGAAATAAAATTGCTTAGTGTTTTAAATTTTATTTTGAGTGCATTATAAATTTTTATCTTTAAATTATTTGCATAATCATAGTAATTGATAATCTGTAAGAAAGAGTAAGATACTTCTTTTATTTGTATATTTGTTTAAAAATATGATAATAAACAATTGATTTAAAATAGAATTTACATCTAGTAAAAATATAAATTCTTCTCATTTAAAAAAATGTTTTGAACCTGATTATATTGCTATTATAAAAAATAATCATAAAAATTAATCTGTGTTTAGCTTTTTAGATTATAAGTATATATTTTTATCTATTAATTTTATAAGAAATGCAAAGGTATTTATTCATCTAATTAAATGCTAAGATGAACAAAAACAATATAAATGTTAATAGAAAGAATTCAATATTAATAATAAAATAAATTAAAAAGAAATAATTAAGCCTTAGCTTTTATTAAGCAGATTTATTAGTTTATGACAGATGGGAAGATAAGAGTTTGTAACTATAGTGCAGGATTTTATATTTTCACTTAAAAACTACTCTGAAAAGAAGATTAAGTTAGAATTTAAATATGAATGAGTGGATGATCTAGAATTTATTGAATAAGTTGGAAATAGTATTGGCTAATTAAAGCGTATTTTTGAAATACCATTAAAATTTTAGAAAAACATAAATTTAAAATAAGAAGGATGGAAATTCTTATTCAAAGGCTTAGAGTTGCTTAATTAGTTAGAATATTTAGAAGTCTAAATTTGTGAATAGTGCTTTATTGAGGATTTGGGGATTGAATCTGCTGGTTTAAGCTATTTTTCTTTATCTTAAAAAATTAACAATAGTTAAAATAATTTTATACTTCGCTATTGCTAATTTTTATCAAAATTTATTAATTTTTAAAAGTATAGAAAACTTTATTAATAATATGCTTATTTGACTAAAAAAGAGAGTTTTGTTTTTCATGTTTAATTAAATAATTCATTAAAACCTTCTTTGCATTTTTTTTCTCACTTTGAAAATTGTAATTAAATTTTTCTAATTAAATGAAATGGATTAGGGGATATGCTTAAAATATATACAGTTTGACTATTTTTTTAAATAAAAAAACTAAAAATTAAGAATTTAATAAAAAAAGCTTAATTTTCCATGATAAAAATTGCTTCCAAATTTTATATTTAAAAATTTCAAAAATATTATATGTAATACAGATTATTAATTGCACTAATAATAAATCAAATATAAATTCTATTATAAAATAATACTATTAAATTTAAATATTTATATTTCAAATACCTTTACAAAATTTATTCAGTAATGTCAAGATCACTATGTTCTTAAATAGAGTTTGGCTTTACTATCAAAATAATTTTTAAAAATAAATATACTCATATACTTTATTATTTATTTATCCATAATAATATTTATGCCTTTTCATTTTCAACTTTTGCTTAAATTATTTACAAGTTTATAATTATTTCATATTTTTTTCTTTACTTTACCTTCTAATTAACTCATATTTTCTTCAATTTTTAAAAATTAACAAATTAATTTGTTAGAAAACTGCCTCAGCCTTAGGTTCTGGATTAATAAAATACTCATATTTCCAATTTGGTACATAATTTAAGGTAAAAACAGCTTGTTTGTTTTGGATACAGATATTTTTTAATATGAGAATTGATTTAAAAAAGAAAAATTATTTTTATTTGGTTTATTTGCTTTTATATATAAATCTCTTATTTATTATACATTTTCTAAATTTAAATTATTTGATCTTAATTTTATTTATTATTAATATCCTAATTAATTCTTACTAAAAATAAATAAATAATTAATTAATTAATAATTTTTATTATTTATTCAATTTAGATAAAATACTCATTAATTAAATAATAAAAAAATAAATGATAAAATAGAATTGCTATTTTGAAAAATTAGAAAAAGTAATTATTTATTATTTAATTAATTGCTCTCTAACTTTATTTTTACAATTAAAAAAGATTTTAAACTTTTCTCCTTAAGTTTGTACTCATCTCGAAATTGATCTCAAGTAAATTAAATTTATTGTCATGAATCTTAATTATTTTATTATTACTATTATCTAGTTATTTTCTTTAAAAGAAATATGCTCATATTAATTTATTCAAATTAATATTTATGCTTTTTCATCTTATTTTTTGTTTTTAACTTTTGCTTAAATTATTTAATAGTTTATTTTTATTTCATATTTTTTCTTCATTTTTCCTTCTAACTAGCTAATATTTTCTTCAATATTTAAAAAGTGGGATTTAAATGGATGCAAATCGTACCTTAAGATTATGTTCTGTATTAGCAAAATGCACTAATCTCTCAAATTTATCTCTTGATCTCATGTAAAAACAGCTTATTTGTTTTGTATTTTTTACTCTTTGGTTGTGATTAAGTTTTTTTAATTTTTAAGTCTTTTTTCGTTTTCAGCTCTTACTTAAATTATTTAATAGTTTAATCTTATTTCATATTTTTATTCATTTTTCCAACTAACTAACTTATTTTTTCTTATATATTTAAAAAGAGGAGCTTAAATAGATGCGAATGGTGCATCATGCTTTATGTAGGCATTAGCAAACTGCACTAATCTCTCAAATTTGACATTTAATTTAAGGTAAAAACAGCATATATATCTTTAGGTTTCTAATATTTTTTAATAGAAAAATGTATTTAAAATTATTACTCTATTTATTTGATCTATTTGTTTTTTGATTGTGATTGTCTTTTTTTAATTTATTTCGTTTTAATTTTTTGGTTTTATTTTATTTTTGTTTATTCTTATAAATAACTAACAGATTAATGACATTTTTTACAATATTTAAAAAGATCAAATTTAATTCGTACAGAAGAGAATAGAATACAAAAAGCACTTAGATACACAAAAAATTCTATTTAAAATTTTTTTAAATTATAATTTGATGTTAATCATGCCTCAAAATTATATTTTGATTTATCAAACTGCACTAATCTCTTAAATTTGACAATTGTTTTAAGGTAAAAACAGCTAATCAGTTTAGGTTTATGATATTTTTTAATATAAAAATGGATTAAAACAAAGATACTCTTTTTATCTCATTATTTATTTACTTTTTAATTCAGATTATATGTATTTTTAATTTAAGTAATTTTTCATTTCAACACTTGCTTAAATCATTTACTAGTTTATTTTTATTATTTCATATTTCATTCAAACTAACTAATATTTTCTTCAATATTTAAAAAGTTACAATTAAATTGGTGCA
>JH720061.1:245086-255161 GCA_000231845.2 Tetrahymena malaccensis 436 | reverse complement strand
GATTATTTATTTACTTTTTAATTCTAATTATATGTTTTTTTAATTAAAGTAATTTTTCTTTATCAACTCTTGCTTATATTATTTACTGGTTTATTTTTATTATTTTATATTTTTCCTTCTAACTAACTAATATTTTCTTTAATATTTAAAAAGTAATAATTAAATTGGCGCAAATGGTGCCTCAGGTTTAGGTTCTTCATTAGCAAACTGCACTAATCTCTTATATTTGACTCTTGATTTAGGGTAAAAACAGCTTATTAGTTTAAGCTTGTGATATTTTATAATATGAAAATGAATAAAATCAAAGATACTCTTTTTATCTGATTATTTATTTACTTTTGAATTCTGATTATATGTATTTTTAATTTAATTAATTTTTCATTTCAACACTTGCTTAAATTATTTACTAGTTTATTTTTATTATTTCATATTTCCTTCAAACTAACTAATATTTTCTTCAATATTTAAAAAGTTTAAATTAAATTGGTGTAAATGGTGCCTTAGGTTTAGGTTCTGCATTAGCAAACTGCAATAATCTCTTAAAATTGAGACTTTACTTATAGTAAAAACAGCTTATTAGTTTAAACTTGTGATAATTTTTAATATGAAAAGATCAAAACAAAAATATTCTTTTTATATATTGGTTTTTATCCTTTTTTTATTTTAATTTTATTGAAAGATAATTAAAATATTTTTTCTTATTATTTTTTTATATTTATTAACAGTTGCAATTAAATTGAAATATCACATTAATAAAAAGTATTGAGCAAGTACCTTAAAGCTAAAAGATTAGTTAAATATTTCTTTGAATTTTGATAAAAAATAAATGATAAAGAAATATAAAAAGAATAAATTGGAAAATTATTTCTAAATATAAAAAAATGTATTTTTATCTTTATTTTTTTATTTTATTTTTAAAATTAGAAATAAAACATAAAGTGTAAGTAATATTATGATTATTTTTATTAACACAAAATAAATAAAATGGTAAATTTATAAAGGTATCATTAAAAATTTATGAGAAAACTAATTATATTCTCTTAAAATTTCTTGACTAAAAATTTATTTAGCTTAGGAATTTATATCTAAGCCCTAATTTTATTTGACTCAATTAAAAATCATAAAATATTCTACAAATTATTATTTTATCTAATTTTAATTAAATATATTTCTGCAGATAATAAAATAACTCTTTTATAAAAAATATTATTAATCTCTAAATTAATATTTAATTTAAGTAATTAGATAGATCTAATTATAATTTGCTATTATATGTAAAAATTTGCTTTCAAAGTATGAATTATTATTTTTATAATAAATAAATTTATTTTTAAATTACTTAATAATAATTAAAAAGAGAAAATCTTAAATATTTTTTCATAAACTACTTAACACAAATATCTAAAACTATTATAAATATTACGATAAATCAAAATTAATCATTAGAAAAATAGTTTCTTGTTAATCTTTTCATTTTTAAGATCATTTTCTCAATTTTTTTAATCTCAATTTGATCTTAATCATAGTTTTGGTAGTCATTATTACTATATAATTTTAAAAATAAATATAGATAAATTATATTAGTAAAAATTAAATTATGAGAAGCAATATTTTTTCTATTTATTTAATTTAAGAATATCAAAATGCAATTAATTTTATAATAAATAATTAAATTAATTTGCTTTTGAGCTATAATTAGCATCAACCATAATTTTAAAAATAGTTAAATAATAATTAAAGATTGAAAATAATAATAATCTTTTCATTTATTACTCAAACCAAAGATCTAAAATGACTATTTTTTTACATTTTTATAGCGATTCTACAATATATTTTATTCCTTCAAGCTCAATTTAACAACCTCTTATAAATTATAAAATCTTTAAACACTAAAAATTTCATAAATTAAAAAATGTATTAAGTTAAATGATAAAAATAAATTAATAATAGTAAAGTTTAAAATACGACAAATTTAATGATAAATTATAGAGCTTCAAACACTTTTGTAAGCAAAATGAAATTTATTATGCTCCTTTAGGTCCTATCTTGTTCCAACTTATATTTTAATAATTTTTGATTGTAAGTTTTTTTAAAAATAATTTTAAATTATGTAAAATAAATAATCAACTAGCTTAAATTCAAGCAGTTTTATTTATGTAAATATATTTTCAAGATATTAAAAAAAAAATTATTAATTATAATATAAATTGCGTCTTATTTTAGTTTAGTTACAAATTTTAATCCAAAGTAAAATTAAGAGCCAGCTTACTTTAAAATGATTTGTTAAAATATAATTTAAAAAATTACCTCATATTTAGATTTAAATAAAGTAAATCTTAAAGTTTTTCAAGTGATTGAGATAAATACTGAGTTCCTAAAACTCCTATGTTGTTAAAACTAGAATTTCCTTTGAATCTGTAAAAAAAAATGGGAAAGCAATTAATTTATACTAAAAATATTAATAAATTTTTTTTAATTAAAAAATAATCATTAAATATTACACTTAAGCACAAGCATGGAGATAAAAAATCCGCCCTAAATGAAGAGGACTAAAACAAAGAAAATTATTAAGTGAAGAAATATAAGTTATAGGCAAAACAAATCAAATTTAATTATAAAGTACCCAAGTTGAAGTTGCAAATGAGTAATTAATTTATAATTCTATAAAAGAGATGTAATAAATTATATTCCTTCATCCTAAACACAAGAATAACTTATTGAAATTTTATTAAAAAAATTAAAATAACAATGAATAAGAAAAATTGAATTGGTTCGATTGAATTATAAATATTTTATTCCCAGAATATTTTGTATAAAAAAATAATGAAATTAAACTACTCGAAATTAACAGATAATTTAGTCATCTTATTATGATTACCATCCATATCATTTGATTATAAAATACCTTTTAACTCTTTAAAATTACAACACCTATTTTTTTAAGATTTTACTTTTTTATTTATTGGAATATCTTTTTAATTTACGTAAAATCGAGAGTTAATTCATTCAAATCTTTTAGATTATATAAAGTATCTACTAGATTATTCATGAGTTAAGATTCAGAAAGATTTCTAATTTAAAAATTAGTGGATTAAGATAAAATAATCAAATAAAGTAAAATAAGAAATATTATTTAAACATCTTTTAATTTTTAATTATTTACAATTTCGAAAAACCCAAATTGGTAATTTAAGAGCAGTTTTTAATAGAATTTACTAAATAAATAAATTCCTCATCATTATATTCAAAACTTTTATTTTAATTTTAGAAAAAATAAAAGTTAATAAACAATTTCATTAAATAAAAAAGGGTTTTTAATCATAAATTAAATGAGTAATTTATATACTCCATACTACCAAATAATTTATTAATTACTGTAAAGATAGATTCAAGCAAGTAAGGTTTTTAAAAAAAATCAATGAATTGCTAATAGATTTAATCACTTTAGAATTATAATCCTTGAATCGATTGCCACTTACATAAAAAATATTTATTAATTTCAGTTTACAAAAATTTAATTGAATTTTAAATGAATTAATAATAAAAAGCATATTTTTGATTGTAACTTACATAAAATTAAATAAAATCAGAATTAGAAGAAAAAAATAATTATTGAAATACTCAAAAAAAACTTTTAGAGATAAGCTAACTAGACTATTAAGCATTTTTAAAGAATCTGTAATTTATATGGCTCCTTCTTTTTCTCTTTCGCTGTTTAAAATTAATTTTAAATCAATTATATAAAATAAAAAGCAAATTTATTTATTACATTAATTCAAGATTCAAGCAAGTAAGGTTTTTTAAAAGCACCAGTGAATCCGCTATAGATTAACCCACTTTAAAATTGTCATGATTGTAACTTACATAAAATTAAATAAAATAAGAATTAGATGAAAAAAATAATTATTGAAATACATAAAACAAACAGTTAGAGATAAGCTAACTAGACTATTAAGCATTTTTAAAGAATCTGAAATTTATATGACTTCTTCTTATCCTAATTCGCTGTTTAAAATTAATTTTACATAAATTATATAAAATAAAAATCATATTTATTTATATGCTTATTTTTTAAATTACTAAAAGGAAAGAACCAAATTTGTAAAATTTTTTGATTCTTAAATCAGATTAGCTAATACTCCTCTATTATACCAAAATCTTTCTATATTTAAACTTGATATAAAAAAATATTCAATATAACATCATAATAAATACCAGTCACTAAGACTTCCTAAATTTAATGGAGCAGGAATAAAAAATATTTAACAAAAAGAAACATACAAAAAAACCTAATTAAAAATTTCATAAGCAAAAAAGTAAAAAAATCCATCAACAAAGGGATTTTGTGTTTGGTAATTATTTATTTATTAAAAGCATACAGAAATTTCAAAGTTAAGTTAGATAAGCTAAGGTGGTTGCTAAAAGTATCTGTTAATAGTTTTATTTCTTCATTTGATATATCAGAAATTCTTTAGTTAATTATAATAATTTTAAGTTATTTTTGAAAAATATTACTAATTATATGAATGAATATTTTTTTTTTACTTTATTTCCATAGTTTTTTATCTGGATTTTTAAAATAATTGATCAATTTCTCCAATATTAATCTCTTCATTCTCTATTTCTGCATTATTTTATATCTTTGCAGATAAATTAGATTTATTCATTTAACTCATTTAGCCCTTTTTTTATTAGTTTGTTATTTGATAAACTTTTTTTGAAGTATCTACATGTTTAGAACATAAACATTAACCCATTATTGTAAACTTGCTTCTTTCTTTACAATTTTTCTTTTTTAATTTTATTTTATCTTAATTTGTTTATTTCTTAATTTATTTAATATATCAATTCAATTTCAAAGCAAAAATTTTTATTTGTATTTTTAATTTGTTACCTCATTATTAAATGGCAAAAAGTAGTAAAAAAAAAACTCTAATTTTATGAGGGATAATGGCCCTATTTAATAATATATTAAATTGATATTTAAAATATTAATTTTGGTATATTAATTTAACATTCTTCAACTAGATATTAATAAAATAATTTGATTTTTTAAAAATTTATTCAATGATAATTTTTTGCTTCCATAAATAATTTAATTTTAAAAATGAATTAGAATCCATACCTTCCATAAAATTGACATCTTTAATTTTGGCTAAAAAATCTTTATACAAAGTGTGGTCTCAGCTGTCTGTATTAGTTTAATTCATTAATAATAATTATTTTTATTTTATGTAAAAAATTATGGAAATTAATTTAAAAACAATCTTGGAAATAAATTATATTAATAGCATTTAAATAATTAAAGAAGTAAATAAATTATCTTTAAAACATTAAAGTAAATATCTTGCCTATTATCTTTGATTTTATCTAAATAAATTTCCACAAACTGAATTGTTTCCAATGTAAAAAAGATATATTTTTCCTATTTTAATATGATTAAGGATTTTATCTTTCTACTTCCATACAATTTATAATTAGTTTGTTTCTAATTATTCCATAAAAAATGATATTTTAATAAATAGGTAATCTATTAGTGTCCAAATAAATAATTTCTATTAATCTTCTTAATATCATTCAAAAACAATAATATCCTGATATAAACTCTAACTATACTTATTAAAATATTAATCTACCTAGAATTATATTACATTCATAATTAATATGTTTTTGTTGATATTAGAATTAATTTTGAATTTTTAAATTAAGGTGATTGTTGGTTATGAAGGAATAACAAGGATCCAATAATTTATTAAACAATGAAATACAGGTTTATATCTTTTAAAAATTCATATATTTTCAGTTAATATATTCATAAATATTTATTTCATTTTGCCTATGTGTATTAAAACAGCAAAAAATCCTATATCTAATACATATATTTACTAGCTTTTCTTATTAAAAAGAACTTAAGCAATTAGAATAATTAAAATAATTAATAAGTGAAGTAGTTTGATATTGATCAAGTTTTATTGTTTTTGTAAAAAAAAATAGGTAGTTAATAGATAGGAAATGGATAGCAAAGCCATGAAGGTATTTTAGGAATTCGATTCTCATCTCAAAAAAAGGAATGAAATCAAATAAATGCTCATAAATAAGAACATTTCTATGCTCAATTCACCAGATTAGACAGGTTAATCATTTTTTAAATATAATTAATAATTATTCTGATAATTTAATGATGAATATTAATCAGTTTGATAAAACCTTAAAAATCATTCTCTATCACTAAAATAAGCATTAACATGAGACTTATTTTAAAAGCTGAAATTAAATTGAACAAAATCCACATATTTCCTTTTGATTATTTATTGATTTGCCATTTAAATTCTACAATTTATAAAAAAGTTTCTCACATGGTTGAACAAAATCTTTAGCCTGCTTAAATTCAAAGCTACTTAGCTATGAAGTATGAATTATAGGTTAAAGGATTTGATGAGTTTAGGTTTTTAGGATCAGGAGCTCAAGGAGTAGTATTATTGGCAAAAGAATAACTTACTAATAGAAGATATGCCATAAAAGGAATCTTCATTAAGGATTTACAAGGAAATGTTGATCCTAATATTCAAAAATAAGTAGAGTAGGAAGTCAAATTACTCAAAGCTTGCAAAGGTTCACCATACGTACTGAATCTTATAGATTAGATTGATGGAAATCATTATACCTTTTTGGTTTTCTCTGAATGCAAAGGTATATATATTCTAAAATTTTGGATGAATTCTTAAATGAGCTCCTTTTTAATGGAAATTTATTTGATAGGAACTCTAAGTCAAATAGTTTCGTAATATCCAGATAGAAAGTTAAACGAATTATCCTCAATTAAATATGCTAAAGATATAGCAGAAGGTCTTTATTACATTCATTCTTAAAAATGTTTGGTGAATGATATCAAGATGGATAATATCCTAATAGATCATAATGGAAATGCAGTTGTTGGTAAGTTTAGTGCATTTATTTGCTTATTTAATTTACTTATTTTTTATTATGCTTTCTTTTTAAATAGCTGATTTTGGATTTGCAGATTGCCTTTCAAAAACAAATGGATTTGGAATTAATGAATATGTAAGATGACATTTTAATCCTTTAACTCACATAGAACCTTTGATTTTATTTACATTAGAAAGGGAATGAATTTTATAAGGCCCCTGAATGCTGCGATTCTCAAGATTTCGCTTATTCTAAAGAATATAACAAGAAAGGACTAAATGTATCAAACAAACCCACAATGGCTGTAATTTAAACATATATTTAGTTAAAATTATTAGCTTTTTATCAAATATTTTGTTTAGAGTGAAGCTTTTTCTTTAGGTAATTAACTGGCTATGCAAATTTTCTTATTTTTTTATTAGAATTTTACTTTTATCCTTAATTAATGATAGGTTATATGATTTACACTATGATTTCAGGTTTTAAAATGGAATTGATGTTCAAAAAACACATGTAATTAGATTATGACAACGATTTTTCAGCATTTGCTTACCAAAAGCAGCTTAGGTATATCATAGATGGTTTAACTAAATTCAATCCTAGTGAAAGGTTATCTATTAAGGAAGTATTAATCATATTAAAAGGCATAGTTTCTTTCGAATTTAATGTAGATGAGAAATTCGTCTAATTAATGAATGACGATGTTCAGAAAGTTCTTAGTCAATCTTTCAATTAATCAATTGAGTTTGTTTAAAGCTTTAAAAATTAATGTTACCCAATCATGTATCTATCAATCTATCTTACTTTGTTTTATCTTTGAAACTTATGTCAAAATTTATATAAAAACAAACAGCTAAGATGAAAAAAGCATGGTTTAACAAATCCAAATTCTTATGCAACAAGGATAATCTAGCAATTCTAATTAAATTAATTAACTTAATTAAACAATTATTTAGTATAAATAGTAAATTTAGAGTTTAGAAGGATAAGTGAAACAATTAGATCAAGAGTTATCAAAATGTTAGAATGAAAATTAAAAGATAGCTAGCTATTCTAATTAAATTAATTAACTAAATTAAACTCTTAATTAGTAAAAATATTAAATTTAGAGTTTAAATGGATAAGTAAACTATCTGAATCAAGAGCTATCTAAATAATAGAATGAGAATTAATAGATGAGCCAAAATAATATTTCATTAAAAGAAAAGATTTCATCATTAGAGGATAAATTACAGTAAGTCGTGCAAAAGCCATAGCAAAATTACTCTCAGATGTTTCAACCATAACGAGCTTAAATGCAAATAAATCAGCAAATTTATTAAGTTTAGCCTTAAAAAGTTGTCAATGCTTTCAAACCAGTATTTTTATTTGAAAATTTTTAAATAAAATATTTATTAAAAGGATGAGAAAAAATAAACAGCATAGAAGTATATTCAAATTATAGGTAATTTATGAATATTGGAAAGCATAGTTATCCTTAAAATTTTTACAACATATTCATATTCTAGCTCTTTCAGAATATACACTCAGAAACTGATGAATCTGTTCGGTTTCCAACATTCATAAACGACCTATACTTTCGTCTTGAAATTTTTTTGTTTTGTTTATAATAAATATTGGGAATAAATGAAGAAAGTTAAAAGATAAATTAGCTATAAATAAATAGCTCATAAAATCCAAAAAATAAATAAGTAAAATTAAATAAATAAATAAGCTAAATTTAGATAATTGATTTTATAATTGCTTTATCTTATTTAATAAATAGTATTTTAATCAATCTGATCATTTATTAAAATCTGAAATCTACTTTCACATATATAGTGCCAAGTATTCTATTTTTATTGCTATTTAAAATCAATTCTTAATTTCTTTAAATTGCATAAAAGGTTGTCTAACTTTAATCCTTTAAAATTTATACTCACTTTATTTCATTTTTATTCTAAAGTGGGGACATGTAATTGACTTTTTAGTAAAAAATAAAAAAATTTGATGAACTAACTTTAATAATTACATTAGAAAGTACTAATTTATTCTAGAGGCTTTTATATTACAGTTATTAAGTTTATTTTAAATCATAAAAATAGTGGGTAATAGATATTATTCAATTATTTTTAATTTAATATCTCAATTCACATTAATAACCAAAATAATAAGAAATCAGTAAATTTATTTGAATGGGTCTTGTAAAAATTATGCCTAATAATCTTATTAATTATAAAAAAGACTTTTGTAAATATATTTTGGACTTATCTTATATTAGAAGATATTAAATTTAAAAATTTAATTAAAAAATAGCAAGTAAATATTCATAAATAACTAATTTTGATCAGAAGTTACTCAATTAACTAACTAATTAACTAATTTTACAATATTGAAATAGAAAGTAATTATTTTGAAAGGATTTATGATTAGAATATGCTAAATTAAGCTATCTTACAATTAAAATAGTGCGTAATAAATATTTTTCAAATAAAATTGTACTAATATTTTTTAAATAAATTTCAATTATATATATAAATAGGCAGTAAGATATTAAAAATGCTTAATGTGAGAATATTACATACAAATTTAATCATAATAATAGTCTGTAATTCTTTGAATTTTTGGATTATCTCTCAATAAAATAATTATTTTATTCAACAAAATTTAAAGGGAGTAAGCTATTTCTAGAATTTTATTAAATATATATAATATCGTGGATTAGCTAGCTTAATTAGTCTACCAAAATCTTTAAATATTAACAAAATATATTCATCAAACATGAAAAATCATTTGTTTAATATATTTAATTAATGTAGCACTACTGATTAAGCTGGCATTACCATTTAATAAAATACCATGCCACTATCTTTTATTTATTTCCTCTAAATCGTCTAAATAAATAGGGAGTAAATTTAATTTTTATGTCTAATCAACAAAACTAACAGTTAATTTCAAAATTTAAATAAATAGAATGTAACTAAAACTTTGAAAACTTTGTTTAAAAGAACATACTTAAATTGCTCAAATTTAATATTAGAATGTAATCTCTATTTAGACTATTTCAAATCAAAAATAACTATTGTTTTTTACTAATAAATAGTGTGTACTCTATCTATTTTATATTTATTACATAACGCTCATTTTGCTTATTTAATAATCAAAATAG
>JH720061.1:228404-244336 GCA_000231845.2 Tetrahymena malaccensis 436 | reverse complement strand
ATAATCAAAATAGGACGTAAGAAATAAATATTTTTGAAAGATTTTTATTAGAAGATGCTGAATTAATTAATTAACTTATTTAATAATCAAAATAGTATGTAAGAAATAAATATTTTTGAAAGACTTTTTAAGAGATGCCTAATTAAATTATTTAATAATCAAAATAGGGCGTAAGAAATAAATATTTTTGAAAGATTAAATTAGGAAATATTGTATTAATGTGTTTAATAATAAAAATAGTATGTAATAAATAAATATTAAGAATGAAATTTGATGAGAAGATAATGAAAAATTCGATAAAAATATTAGTGTGTAATGAAATTGAAAGAAATAGTAGGAATAATTAATCAATTAACTTTTAAAAAAAAGGAAGTAAGATTTTTGGTTAGGAAAGAGTTAGTTAGATGAACTAAAAAAAATAGGCTGTAAGAAATATTTGAGAATAATGAGTGAGATATAGTTAATAATGAATTATTTATTAATAATAATAAAAGTGTGTAATAATTTAGAATAGATTAGAATTAAATAAAATTAAGAAGCATATATAATAAATCAGGATGTAATTAATATTTTTAAATAATTTATATTTAAATAAAAATTATTTTTAAAATTAAGGCTGTAAGTTTATTTACTAAATTAAGTTTAGGAAACAAACTCAAAATAAATAGTGTGTAATAAGCTTTAATATTATTCAAGTAATTTAATTATATCAAATAATAAAATAGGAAGTAATACTTTGAGAGAATTGAATGAAAACTATATTAACATACTTAAATTAATAAAATAGTACGTAAAATTGAGTAAAATATAAAATTTGATATATTGAATCAATTATAAAATTGGAAACAGTGTGTAAAAAGATTAATTTATTTAAAATAATACATTTTGAATAAATAAATTTGTATAATAATAAATTAGAATGTAAAATATGCAATTTAATTGAGACAGATGATTAAAATTATTAATTAAAACAGAAAAAATTTCATTGAAGCAAATGACTTGTTTAAAAAGATGCTAAATTTGTATTTCTTATCTGCTATGTAATTTATGAAGTTTCCATTTAAAATGATAACCATATAAATAAATTGAATAGAAGAATGAAGTATTATTTAAAATAAATTAATTTATCATTTTATATGAATATATTTTTAGTATTTTTCTAGCAGTAAATACATACATACACTGGTCAGACAGAATGATGATAAATTGAAGGATAAGCAGACAGAATGAAATACAGGCAGAGAGACAAAGACAGACTCAATACAAATTTAGCATGACTTATAAACAAAATAAATAATATTAATAATTATGTTTTTAGCTTTATATTTTATATTGTAAATCAACCTAATTTTAATTAATTTTTTTTTTTTAAACAAAAAACATATAAAATGAATAATTAATTATTTTAATCAAAGTAATTTAATTTCTTTAATTAATTTTATTAGAATAATAAGTTTAAATAGCTAATATCCTACCAAATGTTACTAAGTTAAAACGAAACGTTTTCAAAATTGTTAACATAGTTTTTTTAATTCTTTTTTTAGCATAAGTTGC
This sequence comes from Tetrahymena malaccensis 436, assembly GCA_000231845.2. Classification (NCBI taxonomy): domain Eukaryota; phylum Ciliophora; class Oligohymenophorea; order Hymenostomatida; family Tetrahymenidae; genus Tetrahymena; species Tetrahymena malaccensis. The sequence continues at coordinate 242,782 of JH720061.1, read as the reverse complement.
TGTTTAAAATTCATTTAAAATTTGTCTAGATTTTTTCTATTTTTCTTAAATATGCATCTAATATTTCTCTAAAATTTTTCTATTTTATTTTCTAAAATTTACATATGAAATTGCTTATTTGATTTGATTTTATTATCATCAAAATTGTTTTAAAAAATACCTAAGATATTAATAATTATTTTAAATTTATTTACAAAGCATATTTTTATTTTAATTTTAAAATAATTAAGATGAGTTTTTAAAATAGAAAAACATTTTATTATCATTAATTTATTCTTTAAATCTTGCTACTTCCTTGTATTTATTTTAAAAGTTAAGTTACAGTCCATAAATTAAATAACTAAAAATAAGTTTATCCTAATCTGAAAATTTTATTTACAAAAAATGGTATTCTTATTTTATAGTTTATAAAATATTTTAGGATATTTTAAAAATTTAATTTAGTTATTTCATTAATAAATATTTTAATTTAATTTTACATAATATGGTTTTATTTAAATGATTAGAATTAGAAAATTAGAAATATAAACATTTAGATTTTCTATTTATTGATGCATATAATTTTCTTTTTAAATATCTTAGTTTATTCTAATATTTTTACTTTATGATCTCAAACACTAAGACAATATCGACTTAATTTATTTTAATTATTTAAATATATCATTAAATAAATAAAAATATAAAAATCATATTTGTTTCTTGATCTATTTAACAAAATGAGTATTTTAGTAGTAGTTTTATTTATTAAAAATATAAAAAGATAGTTGATTTAAACTTAAAATAATTTATATAGATAAATTTGCAAGAATTTTGTAGTAATTACTTTCAATAAATTAATAGTAAATACATTTTTTTAGACATGCAAATTTACATACACATACTTGTAATTTATTTTCTTATTTTTAAAAAAGATAAAATTTATATTTTAAGATTAATTAACTAGGCATGAACTTCTCAAATAAACGTAAATTAAAAAGGCTTCTCACAAAAATAAATTTAACAAATAAAATTTTATTTTAAAATGCTTGAATTGGTGCATTTAAGTTTATCATAATCTTTAACAAAGTATTTTTTTTCTAAAAATATTACTAAATTAAAAAAATATAAAACATATAAAATAGATATAAAGATATTAAAAATTAATTGTGTAATTTAGATATTTATTTGTAATTGTATAGATCAGTTTTTCTATTATAGATATTCTCCATCGAGTGTTTAACATATAAATTTTAAATATTATCAAGCATAAATTAGCTATTTTAATTAAATAAAATGAGTTAGTGATTAATTTTAAATTTTTTCTAAGTATATTTTCTTTCAATTTATTCATAAACTTTATAGGGGGATAGGGTTTTGAATGTATTTATTTTTATAATAATTAAGAAAGTTAAAAATTTTAAACTATTGGAAATGTAAGTGTCTTGATGGTATTTATTACAAGATTTAATTAAAAAATAAAATCTAAATAGATTATTTGTGATAATCTTAGAAAACCAGGTAATTTCTGAAATTATTTATGATTTATGCTCAAATGGTTTTTTGTTTTAATTTCTTGCAGATTATTAATATAAAGCACCCTTATTGCATTTATTTAAGAATATTTTATTTAAATAAAAAATTTAGAAAATATGTAGATTAAGATTTAATAATCAAATATTTTAGAATATATATTTAATGTTAATATTTACTCTAAAATTAACAAGTCTTTTAATCTTAAGTGCATCAGCTTTATGTTTAAGATCTTGTTATCTATTTTTTTTAATTTAAATATTTATTTTATAAAATATTTTCTAAAAATGATTTTTCTATTATTTATCTATTAAAAAATAATTATTTTTTACTCTAAAATGAGAGTGAGCATCTTAATATTTCTGCAGTTTAAAATTTCTTTTGATTTTATCATTTATTATCTATCTCTTATTTTAATAGCAATAAAATCATAGAGCTTTTATTAAATAAATGTTACATGAGATAAGTTTCTAAAGTTAATAAATTTTTTAAAGAAGAAAGACATTAATCAAGTACTAGATATCCCTAATCAGTTATGTAGTTATTTCTTTATTATTTTTATTAGTATTGATAAAATATTCTAAGTAAATAAGTATTTTTACCCAATACAAATTGATAAGTTTGATATTTTTTAGCATTAGCTCAAACCTGCTGCAATTTCTAAAACCCCTTTATCTCCAATTTTATTTGAACTTTTTTAAATTAATATTTCTATTTACTATAAATTTTATGTAGAATTTAAAAAACAATTAATTTAAATATTTTTTTTTTCAATTAAAAAATAATTTTAAGCATAGGATAGAATTGAAATAATCGAGATAATAAAACAAATTAAAGATTTAAATTTAAAGAAATAGAAAACATCCTTATAATGTGAATAAAGTTACTTTAACCATAATTCTAAATTAGTTAGATTCTTTAACATTCCTAAGTTAGTTCCAATAGCTATAGCTCCATCATCACTGATATTATTGTCACTTAAAATAAAAAGAAAATGTTAACTTATTATAATTTATTAATTAAAAAATTATATTTAATTATTACATGATTATTTGCTTTATATTAAGAATTCCTTTAAAAGTAAATAAATATATATGTAGTAATTAATTATTTTTACATTAAGCTGAAATCCAATTTTTATATCTGGGTAATTTTACTTAAGGCTGCTGCTAGATATGAAACTCCTTGATCACCAATTAAACCTTAACTATTAAAAATAAAATTAGATAAATTAAATATTGTTAAATTAAAATAAAAAATCTAATTTGTTGAGCTCAAATAAAAAATATAAAATATAATTTTTCATAATTTACTAAAGCAAATTATATAACTAATTTTTTTATTTAGTCTAAACAAATTGACAATATGAATTAACTTATTTTAAAGTTTTAATATTCTCCAAAATTATAAATTACATTATATTAATATAAATATGGAATAAAAAATTTTTTAACAATTAAATTTACGATAAGAAGAGTTCTAAGCTAACTAATTATTAGCACTTAGCTAAACTTATACTAACATCATATAATATTTAATCGCTGATTATCGAACCACTTTAAAAATAATTTAGAATTTAAAAATATTTTATTTAATTACACTTAATGATAATAAAAAAATATAATAATTATTTTAAAATAATAAATAATCATTTTATTTATTATTAAAATTTCTAATATTTATTTTAATTTCAACAAAAAATAAATAAGTTAAAAATTATTACTATTCACTTAAACGAAGTTCTGTAGTGTCACTATTTTCAGAGTTTACAAACTTTTATAATAAATAAAAATCACTTTTCATGAAATAAAAATAGATTAAAAAAGAATAACTTTTTGTAAAGCGCTAAACATTTTTTTATTCTAACTCATTTTAATATTTTTTTAGTTTTTATAATTTGTTGTTTTCAATTAATTTCAATTAATAAAAATTAGAAATAATTTATTAATATTAATAAATATTATGAATCAATTTATTTTGTGAAGATATTTTTGTGATAAATTTAATAAATATTGTAGTATTTATTAAAATTAGCCAAAAATAAAAAAATAAAATAATTTTTAAAACATTCTTTTTTAATTTTTATCTTGCTTTTTTTTTAAAAAATATTTAGTAACACTTAACTTATTATTATCTTAAATAAAATTAAATATTTTATAAATTTGTAAAATATTAAATATTAAATTTAATATAAATACAACTTTTATTAAAAGATTAAAATAAAAGATTATTTAGAAATATGAATATTTTGACTTACTAATATTTTCTTATGCATAAAATTATCTTTTGAACATTTTTATTTATTCTTAAATTTTTATTTGACTGTATGTCTAAATTTATAAGACAGTTTTGACTCCATTCATTTTATGTATTTAAATATTTCATCAACTAAATTAAAAAATAATATTTATTTGATAAACAATTTAGTAAAACAAATATAAAAAGAAAGCTAGTTTAAACTTATACATATTTATAAAAAGAAAAAAATATTAATTTAATTGTTAATTTTTCAATAATTAATATCAACAATTAAATAAATATTATAGATCAGCAAATTTATATATTTTATAGTTTTCTTATTTTTAAAATATTGAAAATTTTTTTATTTAGCTCTCTTAATATTAATTTATTAGGCAAAACTTATTAAATAAAGCTAAATAATAAATTAAAATGGCTTCTCACAAAAATAAATTAAATATTTAATTTTATTACTTTAAAATATTTGAATTTTAATATATTAAATTAATAATAAACTTTAATGAAATTCATATTTATTTGATAATTAGATTATTTTCTTTTAAAAAAATATCATAACTATATATAGAATAGATAGAAACAATATGAAAAGTTAATTACGTAGTTAAAATATTTTTTTCTATTTATACAGATCAGTCCACTAATTATTGATATTCTCCATTAAGTGCTTAGCATATAGACGTTGATAATAATCAATACTAGATTAGCTTTTTTAGATAAATAAGTAAAATGAGTTAGCCACTAAATTAAATTATTTGTAAGTATTTTTTCATTTAATTTATTCATAAAATTATAAATGATAGGGTTTTTAATTTTTAATTTTGTAAAATTTCAAACTAAGAAACTACATCTAATGGTTGAAAATATGGATTATTTATCTACAAATTTTAGTAAGTTACCAAAATCATAAATTACATTGTATTAATATCAATTTAACATAAATAACTTTGAAAAAGGTAAATTTACTAGAAGATGAGTGTTAAGCTAATTAATTGCTAGCATTGACCTAAACGAATGCTAACATCATATGCTATTTAATCGCTGATAATCTTACCACTTTTAGAATTATAAAAATATTTATTTAAAAATAATTAATAATGATAATGATATTATTAATATAATAAACAGTCACTTTACATTTTATTAAAATTTCTAATTATATTTAACTTCTTTTCATAAAAAATAAATGAATTTAACATTCTTACAATCCATCTAAATAAAGTTCTGTAGTGTCACTTTTATTAGAGTTAACAAACTTTTTTTTAAAAAAAATGAATTTCTAATGAATAAAAGATTGATAAACAAAGAATTACTTCTGATAAAATTGTAAAATCTTTTTTATTCTAAATCATTTTTATCTAGTTTTTTAGCTTTAATAATCGATTACTTTTTTCAATAAATTCAATTTACAAAAAATTAGAAATTATTAATTAATAATAATAAATATCTTTTATCTATTTATTTATATTTTTATAATATTTTAGTGATATAATTAATAAATATTGTATACTAATTTACATAAATATGATTTAATTTAAAAGATTAAAAAAAATTAGAAGATCTTTTAGAAATATAAAAATTTGATTTACTATTTATTGATGCATATAATTTCCTTTTTAATATTTTAGTTTAAAGTATATGATAATCTTCAACAATATTGAATATTATTTGCTAAAAAGATATAATATTAATAAATACAAGGAATATAAAATAGATAGAAAAATATGAGAAATTAATTGTGTAGCTTAAAAATTTATTTACATTTATATAGATCAGTATTATTCAATTATTGATATTCTTCATTGAGTGTTAAACAAATAAATATTGATTGTTATCAATATTAAATTAGCTTTTTTAGATATATAAATAAAATGCAATTCATTAATTTAAAATTTTTTGTAAATATTATTTATTTCAACTTATTCATATTTGAACTTTTAAAAAAAATTTTGAACAAAATTTAGCTAATTAAAATTTTATAAATTCATTAAATATTACTATTACATCATAAATAAACATGACTATTTTAAAGATCAAGTAAATAGATTTTTTAGAAATATTAACATTTTAATTTTTAATTATATTTTGATGCATTAAATTTTCATTTTAATATTTTTATTTATTCTAAATTTGTTAGTTGTTAATATAAATCAGACAGACCATTTTGGATCAAATCCTTTTCTTTATTGAAATGTTTCACCAATAAAATAACTATTTATTACTTGAACTAATTAATAGATTTATTATTTTAATAAGAATTTTTTATAAACAATATAAAAAGAAAGTGGTTTAAATTTATTTTTATATACAAATAGTAAAATACTACAACTATTATTATTTATATTACTAATTTTGATAGAATTTTTTGGCAATTACAATTAATATTTGAATTAATTTATGTAAACAATCAGCAAATTTACATATATTAGTAATTAATTTTTTTATTTTCAAAAAAAAGATAAAGACTTTAATTAAATTCTCTTAAGCTTATTTAATTTGGTATAAACTTATGAAATAGGCTTTTATCATTAATTAAAAATGCTTCTCATAAAAGTTAATTAAATAAATGAAACTATCTATGATATTAAAATATTTAAATTTTATGCTATTTAATTTAAAATAAACTATAATAAAATTAATATTTTATTGGCTAAAAAGATTATTTTTTATAAAAAAAACATCAAAAATATAAAATACATAGAAAAATATGAAAAATTAATTATGTTGTCTAAATATTTATTTCTACTTATACAGATCAATCAGCTCATCTATTATTGATATTCTCAATTGAGTATTTAAAGAATAGACATCAATTATATCAATGATAAGTTACCTTTATTAGATAAAAATAAAATTTTTGTCATCAATTTAAAATTTTTGTAGGTATCTTTTCTTTCAATTTATTCATAAATTTGATAGGGATAGGGTTCAATTAAAAAACTTTGATAGTTTTTACTTAAAAATTTAAAAATAATCTAACATTTTAGAAAATAAATTTAATTTATATTTACTCTAAACTTAACTAACCTTTTGATCTTAATTGCTTAAATCTTGTGTTTAAACTTTTATCTCTAATTATTTTCTCTATTATTTTAAAATTTAATTAAATTTAAATATTTTAATAACATTTATTATCATTATGTTTTATTTTTTAAATTTGATTTTTTTTTATTTAACTTTTCAAAAGTAAACTTTTAAGATTAAATCTCTAAAATAATTAATTATTTTTTACTCTAGACTAAGAGTTAGAACCTTAATATTTCTGCAGTTTAAAATTTCTTTTGATTTTATCATTTATTGTCCACCTCTAATATTAAATAATAAGAATATAGTTGAACTTTTTTAGAATAACTATTACATGAGATAAGAATATAACGTTAATAAACTTGGTAAACTAGAAAGATGTTAATCAAGTATTAAATATCCCTAATCTGATATTTTGTTATCTCTATTATTTTTATTAATAATCCTTACAATATTATTCAAAAATATGCTTAATAAGTAAGCTATTATTTTTTACCCAATACCAATTGATAAATTTGATATTTTTTTGCATTAGCTCAAACCAGTTGCAATTTCCAAAGCTCCTTTATCTCCAATTTAATTTGTGCTTTTTTAAATTAAAATACTCTCAATACATTTAATTTAAATTTGTATTTTAAAAAGAAACTAATTTAAAAAATTAAATATAATTTCAAGTATTAGATAGAGATACAAATAACATTAAAGATTTAAAATTTTAAGAAGCAGAAAATATCCTAAAAGTTGAATATAGTTACTATAACCATAAGTCTAGTTTAGTTAGATTATTTAACTTACCCAAATTAGTTCCAATAGATATGGCTCCAACATCACTGATATTATTCTCACTTTAAATAAATAGAACATATTTAGTTAATTATGAATTATCAATTAAAATTTTTGTTTTATAATCTTTTAAATTTTTTTAAATAAATAAATAAATAAATTTTTGATTATTTTTACAGTAAGCTTAATTCCAATTTTTCTATCTAAGAAATTTTACTTAAGGCATTTGCTAGATTTGAAACTCCTTTATCTCCAATTCTACCACGACTGTTAAATATAAAATAAGATAATAAATATATTTAATGTTAAATTTAAATTGAAGAATCTAATTTGTTAAATTAAAATATACAATATAAAACTATAGTTTTCATATTTTACATATAATTAATTACTTTATTATTAATTTAAAATTAAAAATATGATTTAATTTATCAAAAAATTTTAATATGCTTGCTAATCATAAAAAATTACATTATATTAATCTAAATCAGCACAAAAATTTAAAAAAATTTAATTTACTAGAAGAAGAGTGTTAAGATAATTAATTTCTAGCACTAACCTAAACTAATACTAACATCATAAGCTGTTAACTCGCTGATTTCATTACCGCTTTTATAATTATTAAGGATTAAAAATATTTTATTTAGTATTAATTAATAATGATAAAGATATTATTATTATTATAAACATTCACTTTACATTTTATTAAAATTTCTAATGTAAATTTTGCTTCTTTTAACAAAAATATGAATAAGTCTAAATTATTACTTTTCACCTAAATAAAGTTCTGTTGTGTCACTGTTATCAGAGTTTATAAACTTTTTATAACAAAAAATGATTTTTGAATCAATAAAAAGTTGACAAATAAATAATTACATTTTATAAAATGTAAAAACTTTTTTTATTTTAAATCATTTTTTTATTGTTTTAGTTTTTATAAATGTTTGATCTAATCAATTGATTTAAATTAATAAAAATTAGATATGATTAATTAATAATTTATAATAATTAATATCATTTATGAATTAATTAAATTACTATAAATTAGAAATTAGTAATTAATTAATAATATACGATTAATTTATTTTTTTAAAGACATTTTAATAATTTATATATAACTCTTGTTGAATCTATTATAAATTATTAAAAATAGCAAAAAAATATAAAATTAAATTTAAAAAATTTTAATGCCGAAATTTTGAAAATTTGTTATTTTTAATTTTATTAAAAATATTATTAATAATTAATCTAAATAATATAAAGTTAATTAATTCTTCTTTAATATTAAATCTTTAAAAATTTAGCAAAATACTTATCTATAGTTTCATTTATAAATAAATCTTTATTTTCTATAGTAGTATCAGATTATCAATCTAATTAATAAAAATTACTAATTGCTTAATGAAGTCGTTTAAATGTTAAAAATTAAAATATATTATATGATATAATATTCATAAAATAATTTTAATTGTTTAAAATTTAACATATTTTAAAGTAAGTTTTAGAACTGAAAAAAATTTAACTAATCTTTTGATTTTAAGCACTCTTACTTAAAGGTAAATTAATTAGTCTTTAAATTCTATTTTTTTATATCATATTTTAATTTTAATTTCTTGTAGATAATAAATAATAGTTCTACTTCTTGTAAGATTAAACTCTTTTCAACACATAAAATACTACTTATTAAATTTTAAATAAATATTAGTTGAATTAAAGATTAAAATTAGAAGATTTTTTAAAAGTATAAATATTTTTATTTACTAATATTTTTTTATGCATGTAATTAATTATCATTATAATATCTTTAATTTATCCTATGATTTTATTAGAATATTTAAATCTCTAGATTATTTTGGCTAATGCTTTTTATTTATTTAGATATATCATCAGCTAAATAAATAAAATTGTATTTAATACTTGAAATATGTTAAAAAAAGTACTTTGATAATAAAATTTTTTTTATTAACAATATAAAAAGATAGTTTGTTTAAATATTTATTTATTTACAGAAAAAAAATATTTATATATTGTTAATTTTACTAGAGCTTTGTGGTAATACAATCAATATTTTATTAATTTTAAATATATTTTTTAGATAAGCAAATTTACATATATTTTTAATAAATTTTCTTATTTTCAAAATAGAAAAAGCATTTTATTTTCTCTAATTTTATTTAATTAAATTATAATAAAATCTAATGAAATTTATTTTCATTTCATAAAAGATAATTTTGTATTAAAATTATTTCACGAATATAAAAAATATAGAAAAATGTATTATATACTTTAAATATCTTTTTCTATTTATACAGATAGGCTCATCAATTATTTATATTCTCTATTGAGTAAAAAACTCATAAATTTTGATAATGATCATCCATAACTTACCTTTTTTAGATAGATAAATAAAATAACTAAATTGTCAATTTAAATTTTTTTGTAAGATTATTTCTTTCAATTTGTTAATTAATTCTATAGTTAGAATATAAATTTAAAGTTATTTACTTTAAACTTAACTAGCCTTTTGATCTTAAGTGCTTAAGTTTTATGTTTAAACTTTTGTTTCTAATTATTTTCTCTATTTTTTTAAATTTAATTAGATTAAAACATTTTAATAATTGTCTTTAGATGTTTTATTTTTTAAATATCTAACTAAAAATATTTATATTTTTATTTATTTTCTTTTAAAAAATTAATTTTATGATTAAAAGTCTAAATAATTGATATATCTTTTTTACTCAATACTGAGAGTTAGTATCTTGATATTTCTGCAGTTTAAAATTTCCTATGATTTTATCATTTATTCTCCATCTCTAATATTAAATAATTAGTTTAGAGCAGAATTTTGTTAAAAATGATGTTACATGAGTTTAGAATATAAGGTTAATAAATTTGGTAAACCAGAAATACATTAATCAAGCATTAAATAACCATGATCTGTTATTCTGTTATCTCTTTATTAATAATTTTTAAAAGGTTATTCAAAAATATGACAAATAAATCATTATTTTTTACCCCACACAAATTGATAAACTTGATATTTTTAAACATTAACTCAAACCTGCTGCAATTTCCAAAGCTCCTTTATCTCCGAAATTATTTTCGCTTTACAAATTAAAAACACTCTTAATTTTCAATTAATTAATTAATACTTTTAAAAAGAAAATAATTTAAATGTTTTTTAAATTCAAAAATAATCTAGGTATTAGATAGATAGAGCTGATATATTCGATATAATAAAAAGTGTTAAAAATTAACAAATTTTAAGAAACAGAAACATCTAAATAAGATGAACAAAATTACTGTAACCATAAGTTTAAACTAGTTAGATTCTTTAGCTTACCCAAATTAGTTCCAATAGCTATAGCTCCATCATCACAGATATCATTCTCACTTTAATAAAAAGTACAATTAAGTTAATTATGATATATGAAATTAAAAATATTTCTTAATCATCATTTTATTATTTGTTATTGATTAAAAATTTCTAATAAAATATTTATGTCATAATTCTTACAATAAGCTTAATTTTAAATGCTCTATCTGAGAAATTTTACTTAAGGCTGTTGCTATATATGAAACTCCTTAATCTCCAATTTAACCACGCCTATTCAAAATAAAATAAGATCACTTATTATGTATTAAATTAAAATTATATCTATTTTTTAAATTCAGAAGAAAAAAATATAATATAATTTTTCTTATTTTACTTAAATTGATTATTTTTATTACTACATTGTTTTAAAATTTTTAATTGAAATATTGTTTAATTTATCATAAAATTTGAATATGCTCTCAAATGATAAATTACATTACATTAATCTAAATCTAGAATAAAAATTTTTAAAAAAATTAAATTTACTAGAATACGAGTGTTAAGCTAACTAGTTATTAGCATTAACTTAAACTAATACTAGCATCATTTGCTGCTTGATCGCTGATTACCTAACCACTTGATAATTATTTAGAGTTTTAAAAATATTTTATTTATTAATAACAATAAAAATAAAATTTTAAAATATTATAAAATGATAAATTATCACTTTAGATTTTTTTAAATTTCTTATATTTATTTAACATTTTTCAATAAATAAATAAATTTAAAATTCTTACTTTGTAGTTAAATAAAGTTCCGTTGTGTCACTGTTATCAGAGTTTATAAACTTTTATTAGCAAAAAATGATTTTTAAATAAATAAAAAGTTAATAAATATAGAAAGTATTACATTTTATAATCCGATAAAATCTTTTTAATTCTATTTCATTTTTATATTCTCGCTCTTTTTTTAATTTTTTGTTTTTATTTATAATTATTTAATAAATCACAATAAATCAACTCAAAATATAATTAATTATTAATTAATAAATAAATATATTTACTTATAATAAATTTAAGAATTATATCCTCATTTTTAATTATTAATAATTAATAAAATAAGGTCCAACCAAGCAAAATAATATTTTTAAATTAGAAAACGTATTAAACTAACTAAAATTATAATTAATTATTAAATTATCATTAAATATATTTATTTAGCTTTAATAAATTTAAGAATTATATTTTCCTTGGTAATTAAGAATACTTAATGAGATCAAGTCAAAATAAATAAAATTTTTAATAGAGAAATCAGCTTTATTCGTTTTGAATTTCAAAGAATATTAAAGAATTTCTTGAATCGTTTAAGTTGTAATTGAGTCATATTTTTTTTGTGCAGGCAATCATTTTTTTAATATTTTTATTAATTCTCATATTATTTGCAGATTTCAGTCTTTAAATATATTTTCATTTTATATATTTTTTTAATTTTTATATTTCCTTTTCTACTTTTCAAAAACCTAAATGTAAACATAACTTTTACTTTTTTCATTCTTTTGCGAGACTAAATTAATTTTACAAAAACCACTGTAGGGAAAGCTATCAAAATTAATGTTAATACCACTAGACTTATATTATATATTTTTTTGAGCTCTGAAGAATCTCCACATTCCAAGCTAAGATCAATGAGAGAATAATATTTATCTTTATCAAGGTTAAGACAAAATAAACTCGATAGTGTCTTTTCTAACAGAGCTGAATAAAAAATTATAATAAATATGTATATAGAAGTAAAAAGAGTTCCATATAAACTATTTCTGAATAGCTTCCTTTTGAATATAAATATAATTAAACTGTTAATTCCTTATCATTGTAATAATAGGACTGAATCCAAGGATTCCTTTCTATATATATATATAAAATATTACTTATTAAAATTTAAATAAATATGGATTGAATTAAAAGATTAAAATTAGAAGATTTTTTAAAAGTATAAATATTTTTATTTATTAAAATTTTTTTATGCATTTAATTAATTATCATTATAATATATTTAATTTATCCTCTGATTTTTATTTGATTGTCTAAATCTCTATGATAATTTAAGCTAATTCTTTTTATTTATTTAAATATATCACCAACTAAATAAAAAAATTGTATTTAATACTTGAACTATTTATTAAAACGAGTTCTTTGATAATAATATTTTTTTTATAAACAATATAAAAAGATAGTTTGTTTAAATATTTATTTATTTACAGAAAAAAATCATATATATAATTAATTTTGCTAGAGCTTTGTTGTAATTACAATTGATATTTTTTTCATTTTAAATATATTTTTTAGATCAGCAAATTTGCAAATATTTTTAATAAATTTTCTTATTTTCAAAAATAGACAAAGCATTTTATTAATTTCTCTTAAGATTAATTATTTATTATAAACTTATTTATTAAAATCAAATCATAAATTAAAAGTCTTTTCACATGAATTAATTTTTTGTAATTAAATTTATATCTAATGAAACTTTATTTCTTAAAAGATTATTTTGTTTTAAAATTATATCATTATTATAAAAAATATAGAAAAACGTATGAAAAATATATTATATACTTTAAATATCTTTTTCTATTTATACTGATAGGCTCATCAATTATTTATATTCTCTTTGAGTATATAACTCATAAATTTTGATAATGATCATCCAAAACTTATCTTTTTTAGATAAATAAATAAAATAACTAAATTGTCAATTTAAATTTTTTTGTAAGATTATTTCTTTCAATTTGTTAATAAATTCGATAGGCAGGGTTTTAGATGTATTAATTTTTGTAAAAATAAAAATTTAAAACTTTAAAAAAAAAATATTTATTTAAATAAAAATATTTGTTTATTTTTTCAATCCCCAGATATCAATCAAAATTAGATAAAATTTTAACTTTACAAAGATATTTTTATTTTAGTAGTTTTTCTATTCATAAGCCTTTCATAATTTTTTTCAATTAAAAAATTTAGAAATTTATACTCCAAAATGAATTAAATAATAAAAAACGTTAGAATATAAAATTTAAATTTATTTACATTAAACTTAACTAACCTTTTGATCTTTAGTGCTTTAGTTTTATGTTTAAACTTTTGTTTCTAATTATTTTCTCTATTTTTTTAAATTTAATTAAATTAAAAAATTTTAATAATTGACATTAAATGTTTTATTTATTAAATATTTAACTTTTAAAAAGTTAGTTTTTAAGATTAAAACTCTAAAATAATTGATATCTTTTTTACTCAATACTGAGAGTTAGTATCTTGATATTTCTGCAGTTTAAAATTTCCTATGATTTTATCATTTATTCTCCATCTCTAATGTTAAATAATTAGTTTGAGCAGAATTTTGTTAAAAAAGATGTTACATGAGATTAGAATATAAGGTTAATAAATTTGGTAAACCAGAAATACATTAATCAAGCATTAAATAACCATGATCTGTTATT
>JH720061.1:214338-228020 GCA_000231845.2 Tetrahymena malaccensis 436 | reverse complement strand
TAACCATAAGTTTAAACTAGTTAGATTCTTTAGCTTACCCAAATTAGTTCCAATAGCTATAGCTCCATCATCACTGAAACCGTTCTCACTTTAAATAAAAACACATTAAGTTAATTATGAGATATGAATTAAAAATATTTCTTAATCATCATTTTATTATTTGTTATTGATTAAAAATTTCTAATAAAATATATATGTCATTATTTTTACATTAAGCTTAATTCTAAATGCTCTATCTGAGAAATTTTACTTAAGGCTGTTGCTATATATGAAACTCCTTAATCTCCAATATAACCTCCACTATTCAAAATAAAATAAGATCGCTTATCATATATTAAATTAAAATTATATCTTTTTTTAAATGGGTATGGATTACTTCAAGATTTTTAAATGTAATAGATTAACTAAATAAATAAAAATTAAATTAAAATAATCAAAATTTATTTAAAAACCATTATAGCTACTAACAGAAATATATTACTAGAATATTTAATGATTTTTGATAAAATAATAATAAAGAAAAAAAATTATAATTGAAATATTGTTTAATTTATCATAAAATTTGAATATGCTCTCAAATGATAAATTACATTACATTAATCTAAATCTAAAATAAAAATTTTAATAAAAGTTAAATATACTAGAATAGAAGTGTAAAGCTAACTAGTTATTAGCACTAACTTAAACTAATACTAGCATCCTTTGCTTCTTGCTCACTGATTACCTAACCACTTTATAATTATTTAGAGTTTTAAAAATATTTTATTTATTAAAAACAATAAAAATAATATTTTAAAATATTATAAAACGGTAAATGATAATTTTAGATTTTTTAAATTTCTTATATTTATTTAACATTTTTCAATAAATAAATTTAAAATTCTTACTTTGTAGTTAAATAAAGTTCCGTTGTGTCACTGTTATCAGCATTTATAAACTTTTATTAGCAAAAAATGATTTTTAAATAAATAAAAAGTTAATAAATATAGAAAGTATTACTTTTTATAATCTGTTAAAACATTTTTAATTTTAAATCATTTTTATATAGTCTCTCTTTTTTTAATATTTTTGTTTTTATTTATAATTATTTAAATAAAAATAAAATAAATAATAATCAAACGTGCTAATTAAATTAAATTAAAAGAAGAAAAATTTATTAGGAATTTCATAAAGTTCTACTATTTGTTTGCAGTATAAAAGAATATATTAATTAGTTTAGCTATTTATTTATTTTTTGAAAATAGTCGGATTCATTTCTAATTAAATGGAATATTAATTAATGAGAATTATTAATATAATTGAAAATAGTTAAAGATATGAAAATATAAAATAAAATAATTCTAGATACAAATGAAAATAGAGTAAAATATTTTAAATCACAACTAACTCAAAATATAATTAATTATTAAGCTATGATTAAAGATATTTACTTATAATAAATTTAAGAATTATATCGTCATTGGTAATTATCGATAATTAATGAAATAAGTTCCAAACAAATAAAATAATATTTGTAAATTAGAAAACACAATAAACTAACTAAAATTATAATTAATTATTAATTTATCATTAAATATATTTATTTAGCTTTAATAAATTTAAGAATTATATTTTCCTTGGTAATTAAGAATACTTAATGAGATCAAGTCAAAATAAATAAAATTTTTAATAGAGAAATCAGCTTTATTCGTTTTGAATTTCAAAGAATATTAAAGAATTTCTTGAATCGTTTAAGTTGTAATTGAGTTATATTTTTTTTGTGCAGGCAATCATTTTTTTAATATTTTTATTAATTCTCATATTATTAGCAGATTTCAGTCTTTAAATATATTTGCATTTTATATATTTTTTTAATTTTTATATTTACTTTTCTAGAAATGATGTAAGTATTAACCAAATACAAAAGAAGAAAAATATCATATTAACAACCTAAATTATTAAGTAAAAAGCTGTTTTAAAATCTTAAAAACTTTTTTGTTCAATATTATTTTATTGTAAGTACATTATGGAGGAAATTAAAATCATATTTGAAATTATTATTGATATTTTTTCTAAATTATTTAGAAATACAGAAGTAAAAGGATTAAAGCTATTTAATGCCAAAATATATCCAAACAATATCAATAAAATCATAATGAGACTTATTTAAGCATTCTACTTCAAAGCTACTGAAAATAAAACTAACAAACTTTTTACTAAAATTCTTATTATCTCCCAATAGAAAAAACTAGTTTTATATTCACTATACAAAAACCCTAATGTAAACATAACTTTTACTTTTTTCATTCTTTTGCGAGACTAAATTAATTTTACAAAAACCACTGTAGGGAAAGCTATCAAAATTAATGTTAATACCACTAGACTTATATTATATATTTTTTTTGAGCTCTGAAGAATCTCCACATTCCAAGCTAAGATCAATGAGAGAATAATATTTATCTTTATCAAGGTTAAGACAAAATAAACTTGATAGTGTCTTTTCTAACAGAGCTGAATAAAAAACTATAATAAAGATGTATATAGAAGTAAGGAGAGTTGCATATAAACTCCTTCTGAATAGCTTCCTTTTGAATATAAATATAAGTAATGATACAAGTATTGCAGTAGAGCTAATTAATATAGGTATAAGAGATGTAAAAAGAAGATCTATATATCCTACGCTAGTAGATTCAGGCTTATACTCAGAAATTAAACAGTCAAAAGAGAAGAAGGGAGAGCTCAAAGGATTATAAAATAAGAACTAAAAATGAAAAAAAGTAGAAATTATGTTAACTTTAGTGAATTAATTAGATATAAAATAGACTTAGATATGAAATAACAGGATTTTAATGTAAGTAGAAGTTAGCGTTTATTATTTTAGTGTTTTTCCTATGAAAAAAATTCCCATTTTAGATAAATAAATTGCATAAATTTCGTTTTTTAGCTTTTTAAAGGTCGAAACTAAAATAAATACAAGACTTAGTATCAGTATAATAAGTAATGAGGCAATCTTTATGGTATTTGAAGATATTGAATTACATTTTACACATTAAAAGAAACCTACATTAGAAAATCTTTCATTCCAATAAGTACCATAAATATCGCAGCTCAAGCATTAAGCTCCTATATGACCTTCATAGCAAAGCTCGTTTCCTATTCCACTGCCTGATTTATTATATTTTAATAGAAAATGCTGCTTTAAAAACAAAAAAATAAAATTTAGTAGTTAATAAAAAAAATATGGTGAGAAAATCATTTAAATTAATTACCCCCTAAGCAGCTTTCTGGATTATTAGTGCAATAATAAATATCTTATGGTTAAACAGAATACATAGATCTCCAGTAAGATTGTTTTAGTTCTGAGTGATTACCAGAACATTCTGAGAAATAATTTGTTTAGCAGCTTAGACACACCCCTCCATAACTTACCTTCATTTGATCACAGTATTTACATATAAAGAACATATTTTTCTGATTATTTAAATAAACTTTTTCCATCCCTTGCTCTTTACACCCATTGTATACTTTATAACGACTTGATTTTACAGTATAGAGTTTTGGTAAGGAAATATAAATATTTTCTAAATCAATAGTTTATTTACCGTTAAACTGTACATCTTAAGCAGACCATATCAGAAAAGGATAATTTATAGAAAAAAGCTGAGCAGGTGTGGTGGAAACAAAATTATTTGAAGGTGAAACTAGAAAATCATAAAGATTTCCAAAATTATTTTGATTAGTATATTAATCTTACCAAGTTCCATCAACTTCAATTGACAATTTTATTATGTAAGTCAATCCAGGGTATAAATATTGGTCAGTTTGTATTAAGAAATTAGAACTATTTGGATTATTATTATTATTGCTGTTGCTGTTTATTTCTAAGATCTCATTAATTTATAATTCTAGAGGTTATTAGTTATAATCGCTAGCTGCTAAATAACTTGTATTTTCTGAAAATTTATTAGAAATCCCGATAGTACCATGTTATTAAATAAAATAAATTGCCCCTCCTATTTAGCTTCTACACTGAATAAATTTATTATTATAACCAATGCTTGAAATTCCTGAAATTGCTCCTCCTAAATATTTACTTTTACATTATTTAAATTCATTATTAGAAATTTTTACTTAAGATAGTTAATTATTTTGAAAAGTATTAATGAAATTTAAACAGCCACCAAAGTTAATGGAAGACCCGTTAGCTATTTATGAATCATCTAGTAAAAAATTAGAAAAACCGTTTAAAACTAAGAATTATATATTATTATTTGATTACAAATCAGCAATAATTTAAGTAAAAGAAATATCATTTTTTGTTTGTTTATATTCTAAATCTATTTAAAAGATTTGAATTTGCTCCAATTCAGTGTTAATATGATTAATTTAAATATCAGAGAAATCACCAATATCTATATTTTTTAGATTAAACAAGCAAATTTAATTAATGGTTATTAACGATATTTTATATTTTATAAGCTAAATAAATAAAAGTTAATTAGCATTAATTAAATTTGCAAAAAAAGCTGTATTTTTTGCCACCAAATTAAATATCTAAACATTATCAAAATTTTGTAAATCAATGAAGTTAGTGTCAATTTATAAAGATGAAATATTCATTTCTAATATTTTCAAGCTTTTTCCATTAAAGCCTTATATAAGCGATCCACATAGTTATTAGCTTTGAGACACATTAATAGAACTTATCTCAATAGTTTTAGAATTAACAAATTTAAATAAGCTTTACTCTCTGTGCAATTAAGTAAAGTAAGAATATCCTTCTACAATTAATTCTTTAATTTAAAAATTATGAATGTTGACAACACTTAACTGCAGAAAGCAATGGCTATTATTTTTTTTGTAAATAAATTTGTTAATTTAAACTTAAGATTCGCAAGTTTAATCTTGCTCTTATTAGAACTATATCACTTAAAAGAGAGGAGAATCAACCAAAGATACTTAGTATTATATCTAATCAATTAAAATTTTTGTAATTTAAGATGATCCATCTAAAATTTTAAACATAATTACCTCAGTTAATGCTTTAGATAATGATGCTGAAACGTTATTTATTTCAATTTAAATTACCTTAGTAATAATTTCAGAACTTGATAGATAAAATTATTTCATTTATAATTACTCCTCTTACTACTAAAATTAATAATTATAAATAATTTTTAAATTATTTATCCATAATTTTAGAATACCTTTCAATTAAAACTAACTTACAACAGAGTTTTCAAAAATAATTTAATCTACATTTAAATTATTAGATTCAATCTAAATCTCAGAGCTAGATTAGATATCCTGTAATAATATTTATCCAATATTTATTTATCTTATTTTAGACATGTCAAATTTTATACTTTTAGATATCTTAAAATTTTAAATATTTAAATTATCTATGTTTAAAAAATCAATTAAATTGTATAAAAATGAGGTTTAAATGTTTTATAAAACTAAATTAGTCATATTCAAAACTCCGATATTTTAGATGAATATTTAGGATTTTATTTTTACATTAATTAATTGCAAATCAAAATTTAATTCATTCTAAGTATCTATCATTATCATTTCTCCTTTGCATTCGTATGAAATATTTTAAAGTTCAAGCTATTAAGTTATTAATATATCACAGCTATAATCTTGAACATATTATTTATTTTCAATCTAGCTAATGGATTTCTCCAATTCTATCAGCAATATTAATATAAATAGTTTCATTTTTAAGTAATTCATTTTTTACTAATCTCCTTTTTAGATTTTTAATCACTCTGCTTGTTTTATTATTTTTATTAATTAATAAAGAAATCTCTATTTATTTTACTATTTTAAAGAGATAAAAACAAAAATCTTTAATCAGCGAAAGAAAAGAAAATGTTCTATTATTTAATCATCAAACAAATATGCGTAATTCTAATGTTAATCAAAAATTCTACTGTTTCTATTAAAATTTCTAATCGAAAAAAAAAATTTCTGATAAACAATTTTGCTCTAAAAATATGAGAATTTAATCCTTTTATTATTTTATCCAATTTACTTATTTTTTTTTAAATAAAAAAATGAGATATGTCTGTTAATTTTTTAGCTTATAATCTATGGATACTCAGTTTTTCAATTATTTGAATTATAATTTTATAACCACCCATAAATTAAATTGCCATTTCGAATAAAATTTCTGAAGGTTTCTTATAAATTGCAAATAGATATAAATTAAGGATAATTAAAAAAGTTAAGAATTTGATAGGAAATCCCTAATCTGCAAACAGCACATTTCTGATAAACAATTATCTTTGATTTGTAAAGAAAATTATAGTCATAGAAGACAAACTCATTATTTTATCATTCACATAATTTAACCAATAAAACCTAAATAATTTTTTCATTTAAAATAATTAATTTTGTTAAATAAATTATTATTTCAACCTTTAAAAAAATCCTTATCATTTTTCAATATAAAATAAATTTTTACAAAAAAATTTTATTACGTAATTTGTTATCAATTAAAAAAAATAGGTTATTATTAAAAATAAAAACTCTAATATACAAATAATATTTTTTAATATCTATAGTTTTCAATATAAAGTAAGAATTTTATATAAAATTTAATACATACTCTATGTACATTTGTTCACCAACTTACTTATAAAGTGGTTATTTTTCTTTTTAAGTTTAATTCAAGTTAATCATAAATAAATACACAAGGGTGTTAATTTTATTTATAATTTTTAAGATTCATAGTATATAAAACAAATTTCTAAATATCTATTTTTATCAAATATTCTAAATTTTATTTGTTTCTTGTATTCAAATAATTTATATTGAAAATAGTTAATTAATTATTTTTAGAAATAAATAAATTTTGATAAAACTTTATCTCATTAAATAAATATTAAAAAAACAAATGAAATAATATCATAGATTTTTTTATAATCTGGATTATGTAATTAATTTTTTAATTAATTACTTTCTAACTTTTTTTTTATCAATAAAATAGTTTTTAAACTCTTCGCTTTAATCTCACATTCTTCTTGAAATAGAATTCAAGTAAATTATTTTTATTATTATATTGCTTATCTTTTTATTTTATAAAAATATCAAGTTAACTTTTTTATAAGAATTATTCTCAAATAAATTATTTTTTATTTATACAAATAAATATTTATTTTAATCTGTTTTATTTTTAATTTTCAACTTTAGTTTTAAATATCAATAAGCTAGTTTCTTATAATTTCATATTTTTCTAAATTTTTCTTTGTTAAAAACAAAAAAAACTAATTATTTTTCTTCAAATTTAAATAGTGATCATTAAATCGGCGATGAAGGTGCTTCAGAATTAGGTTCTGCACTAGCAAAATGCACTAAACTCTCAAGTTTTATACTTTCTCTCTTGTAAAAATAGCATATTTGATTTTGATTGTGATATTTTTAAATATAAAAATAGATTTTAAACAAATAATCTCTTTTTATTTATTTTATTTGATTTTTATTTCTGATTATACTTTTTTAGTTTAAGTCATCTTTCATTTCAATTTTTGCTTTAATTATTTATTAGTTTCTTATCATTTCATATTTTTTCTTTATTTTTCCTTCAAACTATACTAATAAACCAATTATATTTTGTCCAATATAAGTGATAATTAAATTGGTGCAAAAGGTGCCTCAGCCTTAGGTTCTGGATTAGTAAAGTGCACTAACCTCTAAAATTTGACTCTTAATTTAATGTAAAAACAGCTCATGATTTATTTTTTGATATTAAAGTTTATTAAAATAAAAATACTCTTTTTATTTACTCACTTTTTATTTGATTTATATTCTTTTTGATTCTGGCTATTCTTTTTTAATTTAAATTATTTTAAATTTTCAACTTTAGCTTAAATATTTGTAAGCTATTTTCTTACTATTTTATATTTTATTTTCATTTTTAGTTTTAGTTTTACCTAAACTTTAAATTAATTACATTTTTTTTTTGAATATTTAAATAGTAATAATTAAATTGGTGATCAAGGTTCTTCAGACTTAGGTTCTGTATTAGCAAAATGTCCTAATCTCTAAAATTTATTACTTAATTTAAGGTAAAAACAGCTTGCTTCCATTTAATTGTGGTATTTTTATTTCAAAATGGATTTAAAACTAAAATTATCATTCTATATATTACCTTTTAATTTAATTTATGAGAATTCTGATTTTTATTATTTTTTAAAACTTAATCTAATTTTAATTTTTAATTTTTGCATTATTTGATTTAATATAGTTAGTTTCTAGTTGTTTCATATTTGTTCTTCATTTTTCCTTCTAGCTATCTAATAGGCTATTTTTTTTTTTTTCATTATTTAAATAGTGAAAATTAAATTGGAGATGAAGGTGCCTAAAGCTTAAGTTCTGTATTAATTAACTACGCTAATCTCTCTAATTTAACTCTTAATCTCGAGTAAAAACAGATTTCTTATTACTAAAATAGAATAAAAAAATAAAGAACCTCTTTTATTTATTTGTTTCTAATTGGATTTCTTTGCTATTCTACTATAATATTTTTTAATTTAAATCATTTTTAATTTTCAACTTTTACTTTTATTTTTTTTTTTACTTATTATTTCGTATTTTTACATCATTTTTTCTACTAACTAACAAATACATTTCTTCAATTTTTAAAAGTAATAATTAAATTACCTCTGGCTTAGGTTCTGCATTGGCAAACTGTACTAATCTGTAAAATTTTTCACTTGATTTAAGGTAAGCAGCTTAATATTTTTTAATTGTGATATTCTTAATATCAAAATGGATTTTTTAAAAATACTCTTTTTATTTATTAGCTTTCATTCATTTGCAATTCTATTCTATTATTATTATTTTCAATTAATATAATTTTTAATTTTCAGCATTACTTTAATTATTTATTTATTATTTAGCTTCTATTTTTTATATTTTTAAATTTTCCTTCTAACTTACTAATAAACTAATTACATTTTCTTCAACTTTTAAAAAGTAGTAATTAAATTGGTGATGAGGGTGCCTCATTTTTAGGTTGTACATTAGCAAGCTTCACTAATATCTCAAATTTGAATATTGATTTAAGGTAAAAACAGCTTATTTCTTTTATATTTTTTTATATCAAAACAATTAATATTAAATAAAAATTTTATTTAATAGTTGTTTGTTTGATTTTATTTTTTTTTTGTAACTGATTATGTTTTTTTCACTTTAATTTATTCTTAATTTTCAACATTTACTTTAATTAATTATTTGCTAGTTTTTTATCACTTCATTTTCCTCTGACCAACTTATAATCTTCAATAATTAAAAAGCAATAATCAAATTGGAGCAAATGGTACCTCAGCCTTATGTTCTCAATTATCAAAGTGCACTAATCTCTCTAATTTGACACTTAATCTTGAGTAAAAGTTTTTTTTTGGACTGTGATATTTTTTAACATCAAAGTGGTTTTTAAATAAAAATACTCTTTTTATTTATTAGATGTTTATATGATTTATTTGCTCATTTCAATTTTTCTTCATTTACTTTCTAATTAATTAACTAACTAACTAATAAACTAACTATACTTCCCTAAATATTGTAAAAGTAACAATTAAATTGGTGAGAATGGTTCTTCAGGCTTAGGTTCTGCATTAGCAAATTGCATTAATCTCTCAAATTTGACACTTTATCTCAAGTAAAAACAGCTTATTTCTTTTGGACAGTGACGTTTTTTAAAACTGATATAAATAAAATTACTATTTTTATTTATTATCTTTTTACATTATTTGTTTTTTTTATTCTTATTATGCTATTATTATTTTAATTGTGGTATATTTTAATATCAAAAAAATTTTTTAATACTCTTTGTATTTATTAGTTGTATTTATGCTTTATTTGCATATTTCATATTTTTCTTCATTTATCCTTCTAACGATCTAATAAGCTAATTATATTTTCTTCTATATTTAAAAAGCTGTAATTAAATTGATGGAAGTGGTGCATCAGGTTTAGGTACTGAGTTAGCAAGCTGCTATAATCTCTCAAATTTGAAAATTTATCTCTTGTAAAAACAAATTATTTCTTTGGATTGTGTTGTTTTTAAAAATAAAATTCGATTTAAAACAAAAATACTTTTAGCAATTTATTTTGAGTTATTTTAATTATAAAAATTTAATTGAAATAATTGCTCTATCTTATTTTTATTTTACTCACAAAAAATAATTTAAATATATATTTTAAAAAATATTATCATAGTAAAAATTATATTAATGAATTCGAACAAGAGTACATATAGAGTAGCTACCTCAAAGCTAAAAGATTAGTTGTCAAAAAAATATATTTATGATAAAAATTAAGTGACAAAAATAGATAGAATTTATCATTTGTATAAGAATATTTCCCAATAAAAAAAATTATTAATGGTTTTTCTTAATTTAAATAATAAAACAACTTTATATGTATTTATATTTAAATAAAATGAAAGATTTATTAAAAAATTATTTCAAATTATTTTTAATAAAAAAATGATTAAAAATTAAAAAATACAATAAATAACAATATTTGAAAATTTACCTCCAAATATATTTATAATCTTAAAGTTAATATTTTTTACACTAAATTTTTGATGAACTTAGAATTATAGAGTATTTTTTATAGCAGTTAATAAGTACTTCCTTTCCTTTATATTATATATAAAAGGAAGTACTCATTATTTTTAAAAAAAGCTTTCTTTCTCTTCTATTAGAAATAAAGCTTGCACAAATATGGTTAATAATAAGTTTTTATTAAATTTATATCTTTGGTAATGGATTTTCCTCCTCCAATTTTCATTACATTTCTTTCTGGTCTATTTAATGATTCGATGTATTATGGATTATCTGAAAACTAGTGTTATGAAAAATCAATTGATCTAAATGGGTTGTATGTATATTATTATTTATATACTAAATTATAATACTACTTGAAAGCAAAAAAACATATAAAAATATTATATTAATGGAAAAATAAATATTATCATATTATTTTCATCATATTAAACACAGTTTCATTACTTCTTCAAATTCTAAAACATAAGTTGAATTGCATTACATTAACAGAATCTGGAAATGTTTCGATATTTCTAAATTAAGGGCTATGGCTTTAAAATAATCAAATCTTATTTATGCTAGTTCTCTCATAAGGTTCTTTTTTTATTTCACGTTTTTGTACGTATTCTTTAACTTTTTAGTAGAAATTCCTTATTTTTAAATTAATCTTGTCTTAGGAAGGAGTCAATTAATTATTAGACCTTTATCTTATATATTTTGTAGCATGATTTCATGATATTTTATTAAATAGGATTTAATAAGGGGAAAGGTTCATTCCATTAAATTTAATATTGAAATTGAGACAATTTTTCATAATTATGTTTTTCTTCTAAATTAAATTTAGTAGAGCTGGTTACTTGAATATTTTAGTATTCTTTTAATTAAAACCTAATTTAAAGATGTTCATAATAACTTCATCTGTGTCTATTATCTCATATCTTTATCTTATCTTACGCTAATGGGTTTGGCATAACTTCTTTGAGTTAATAATTGTATTTTTGAATTAATTTCTTCACACAATGATGGAAACCTATTGGGCTAATCTTAAAGTTTTATTTAATAAATAATTTTATTAATTACAAAAAAATTCTTAGAATAGTTATTAAGTTATTTTAAAACTAAATTCTTTAAGATATAACATAGTATACTTCTTATTAACATACTATTTTTTCTATCATCTTTAAATAGCCGTATCAAAGTCTAATTCAAATCATTATTACTTAGGTAGGTTATCTAGGAGTTAAAAATTAAGTTTTCTTTCTGGCGCTTAGCTTCTCAATTCTTTTACTTGTCCATGAGAGTGAATGCGACGATATTCTTCATAATTTGGATGAAATTTAAACCTAGATTAATAAAAGATAAAATCAGTATCAAATAATTATTTAGAAAATTAAAAAATTTTATAAAATTATATTTTTTTTGGTACATAATCTATAGCAATTCTATTAAATATAAAATGAGTGAAAAAGATGAACGAGGCCATACTAAAACAAAGGGAATAATCAACTAGTCTTTCTTAAACATTTTGTCAGTTTTGCAAAAAAAAAAAATGTATTTTTCTCATATTCAAATTAAAATTTTATCTCAATTTTATTTTTTTTTTAGTATCCAAATTAAATTTATAAAAATTAAATGATTAATAAATTAATTTTAATTAAATTTTGATAAAATTGTTACAAATTAAATATCAAATAAATAAATGATATAAAATAATAAAGATTTTGGTAATTTAGAAGATGCAAATTATTATTTAATTAATTACTCTTTAACTTTAATTTTAATATTAAAAAGCATTCAAACTCTTCGCTTTAATTTTATACTGAACTCTAAATTAATCTTAGGTAAATTAAATTTATTATCATAAATCTTATTTTTAAAGAATTATTCTCATATATACATACTCTTTTTATATTAATATTTATGAACTTTTATTTTTCAACTTTGTTTTTATTATTTATTAGCTTATTCTTATGCCATATTTTTCCTTCATCTTCCCTACAAACTAACTAATATTTTTTTCAATATTTTAAAAGTGAAACTTAAATTAGTGATAAAGATACCTCATAATTAGGTTCTGTATTAGCAAATTGCACTAATCTCTCAAAATTGACACTTGATTTAAAGTAAAAACATATTATTTGTTTTGGATTGTCATAATTTTTTATATCAAAATGGTTTAAAACAAAATTATTACATTTTTATTTTATTTATAATCTTTTTGATTCTCATTATTTTTTTATTATTTATTTACTAATTAGTTTACTATACATTCTTTCTTCATCTTTCCTTTTATGATTAACTAAATAAAATTTTCTTTCACATTTAAAAAGTCGATATTAAATTGGTGATGAAATTGCCCTAAGCTTAGGTTCTTAATAAGCAAAGTGCAGAAATCTCTTAAATTTGAGACTTTACTTAGGGTAAAAATATTTTATTTCTTTTAGATTGTGATATTTTAAAATATCAAAAATTTTGAAATAAAAATAAAAAATAGTATTTGGTTATAAAAAAATATTTTAGATACACTCAAACTTTATAATTAATAAATAATTCAAAATAATCTACAAGATTAATTTTAATTAAACGATATTGAAAAATTAGAATAAATATTTAAATCTGATTGAAAAAATTTTTAATTAATCTTCAAATTTAAATAAAATTAAAGTTATTATTATATATATATACCGTAGGTACTACTTAAGAAGGATGACATTAACATAAGGATGATTTTTTAATAAGGATTATAACTGAGATAATTTACTATACTAAAAACGAATTTAATGCCAGATTTTTTATGAGAACTGGCTGAATATATACTAATAGTAAATCATCAAATTTTTTTATTTATATATCAATTTATTGTTAATTTTATGTGAAAATTTTTAATTTTCTAGTCTTTTTAATTTAAATTATTTGATTAAGCTAACTATTGCAAAATGAAATAGAACTCCACAAATTTTATATCAAATTTAATTTTTCTTTGAATCCAAATTAATTTTTATTAAAAATACATGATTATTTAACTATTTTTAT
This sequence comes from Tetrahymena malaccensis 436, assembly GCA_000231845.2. Taxonomy (NCBI): domain Eukaryota; phylum Ciliophora; class Oligohymenophorea; order Hymenostomatida; family Tetrahymenidae; genus Tetrahymena; species Tetrahymena malaccensis. The sequence goes on along the minus strand of JH720061.1, from coordinate 214,446 downwards.
TATTAATTAAATTTTGATAAAATTATTGTTCATTAAATATCAAAAAAAATAAATGATAGAATAGAATAAATATAGAGATCTTCAAGGTGTAATAATTTATTTTTTAAT
>JH720061.1:155278-193223 GCA_000231845.2 Tetrahymena malaccensis 436 | reverse complement strand
CTTGCTAGTGTATTGATAATACCACTCTCCATCTACCTCTATAGATAGTCTTATAATATAAGTTAGTCCAGGATACAAATATTTATCAGTTTCTATAAATAAATTTGTGTCATTAGAACTCATTAAGTTTATTTCTTAAATGTCTAAGATTTTTAACTTCAAAGGAAAGCGATTAAAATCATTTGCAGCTAGGTATGATCTATTTTCTTAAAATGAGTTATATTGCTATTAATTTTTTAATTATTGAGAGATATAAATAGCACCACCTATTTAGCTGCTACACTGAATAAAATTATTTTAATAACCAAGCTCAGAAACCCCAGAAATAGCACCTCCTAAATATTTACTCCTACAATTACGAAATGTAGTACCATATATGCTTATCTTTTAATTTTGATTTGTATTAAAAGTATTAATAAAATTTAAGCAGCCTCCAAAATCAATTGAAGATCCATTCGTTATGATAGAATCTATCATTTAAAAATTATATGTAGAGCCATTTAAAACTAAGAATTACAAGTTATTTTTAGATTTCAAATCTGCATTTATAGCTGATAAGAAAATACTATTTTAGATTTGCAATAATTCTAATTCAATATAGAAAATCATAGATTACTTTTGGTCAGTGTTTATATCTTCAAGTTAAATAAGCGTAAATTAGGATTAGTCTAAGCTTTTTATATTAAAAAGTATATGACTGATAAGAGTTTATTATATATTGACTTATTCTAAAAAAAAATATAAAATTTGGTAAGCATTTATAAAATATCCAAAGAATTTAGTGTTTATAATATCAATATTTTAGATATAAATATTATCAGCGATTTAAATATCTAATAAGCATGAATAAATCTCTAGCTATTATAATTGAACATTTTGTAGGCTAAATGAGTTAACTTTAAAACATTATATAAAAGATCCTCTTATGTTATCACCTCTTAATACAGTCATAGATCCAATGTTAAAGTCTAAATTATTAACAGATTTAATTAAACTTTCTTAACTGTATGATTAATGAGTACTTGAAAATACTTCTACAGTTATCTCTTTGATTTAAAGTGTTTTTATATTTACTGAATTTACTTATAATGAGCAACTACTATCATTTTTCTAATAAATAAATTTATTAATTTAAATAATAACATTCTAGTTGATCGAATAGAGCTATATAACTTGAAAATATGGAGAAGCAACAAACATTGATTAGAATGATATTGTGTCTATTTTTATTGATGCATTTAGTTGTACATTACTTTTAAAAATAGAAATACTATCAATACTACTTAGTATCTAAGCAAGAGAAGTATTAATTTTACTAACATCTATATTTATGCTCTTAATATATATTTCATTATCTGATTAGTAATTAGAATTAATGTGGCATTCTTTAAATTTAATAAGACTTTCATTATAAAGCTTGTGCATACTGTTAATCATTAGTTTATCATGACCATAGAAATTAAACTAACAAACTTAAGAGTTAACTAAGCTTATCTAGTCTATTTATATAATAGAGGATGAAAATTAAATTGCTGAATCGATAAAAAGTTCTTTTGTAAATATTGAGCCAACATTAATTTAATAAACTTCTTATGCTGTCAATAAATTTTAGAAGTAGAAACATTAAGACATATTTATATTTTTTATTATTAAATCTTATATTTTGCTAATAGAAACCAATTAATCAATACTTTTAGCTTAAATATTTTGTAATTTAATACTATTAATAGCAACAACTTTGACATTCTAAATTAAAATAGAAGAAGAAATAACTTTATCTTCTAAATTTAAATCAAAACTTATTTCATCTTCATTTTCCACAACTATTTTATTTTATTTGCATGAATAAGGAATATTTTGTTGTTCTAGTTATTATATTATAGTATTGTCACATTCCTAATCTCTAACTTCCATCATAGTATTAAACTAACTTTATGGTTTTGTTTTTATTATTAGCAAAGCAAAAATTATTAGCAAAAATTTAAATGAGTACATTTTAAATTAATTTTTGACAACTTTCTTATTTTTTATTATTTATCAATTTATTTTGAAATTAATTAATTATAAAAAAAGTTAACCAGACTTTATAGAAATTAGAAAAAGTACATGCAAAAAGATGATTTTTTGAAATCCAATTTTCCTCAAAAGTAAGTGCAATTAATTTCTTACTATTTTTTAATTCCGATTAGAAATTTAATTAGGTGGCAGCAGAAATTTTTTGATAACTAATTTTCCACAAAAAAAGTTTTTGCATAATCATTGTAGATCCTTTTTTTAATTTTAATTAGAATAACTTTTTGATAATCTGTAACCTCTCAAATTATTTTTTGATTGTAAGGATCGATAGTAGATAAAGATAATTTATTTGTTTATTAAAAAGTAAAATATTTTAAAGTTTTTGTTTAAAAGAGAGAGTAATATTATAATATTTTTTAAATTTATTTTATTTTAATTTTTAGTATTTCATTTAACTTAATAATATTTATTTAATTTTCCTTTAAATATTTCATAAATCAATGATTAAAAAATATATTAAAATTAAAAATCTAAAATCAATAATTATAAATTTAAGCGTTAATCTAGTAATATTAAGAAATAAGACGCTTTTTCATAAAGCCAAACATTAATATATAACTTTCCAAATTTAAAAAAATACATAGTAAGATGAAAGACTATGTATTCAAAAAAATAAATTTCTGATAAATTTCTGATAAATTTCTGATATTTCAAAGTAAAAATAAATTATTGACAATTAAATTTTAATTTCTTATTAATTTTATATTTTCTAATATTTAAATAATATTTCATGATAAATAAATATATATTTTTTGAATTCATTAATAAGATGTCCCATTGATAAGATATTTCTATGATAAGATATTTAAAAATGAGAAAAAAATTATTTTTAGACCCTATCTTATTCAAGAGACCTGACGGTATTCAATAAAAAAAGATATTTTAATAAGTATTTAATCTTTTAGTCTCCAAAAAAATTATTTCTATCAATCTTCTTGTTATCATTTAAAACAATAATATCCTAATATAAACTTGAAATATTCTTATTCAATTATTGCTGTAGCTAGAATTAAATTACACTCATAATAAGTATGTTTTTATTGATATTAGAATTAACTTTTTTTAATTTTTGAATTAAGGTAATTGTTAGTTATAACGATATGGCAAGGATCAAATATTTATTAAATAAGCCCTACTTACAAATATTTTTGCTGAAACACAGGTTTATATCTGTTAGAAATTCATATTTTCAATTAATATATTCTTAAAAATTGATCAAGCTATGCTGATTTTTATTAAATCAGCTAATAATACTGTTATTTAATATATATATGTATTTGCTTTTCATATTAAAAAGAACTTAACTAATTAGAGTAATAAAAATAATTAATAAGATATTTGATTTTGATCAAGATTTAGTGTTTTTGTAAAAAAAAATAGGTAATTGATAGATAGGAAATGGATAGCTAAGCCATAAAGATAATTTAGGAATTTGATTCTCATCTCAAAAAAAGGAATGAAATCAAATAAATGCTAAGAGATAAGAACGTCTCTATGCTCGATTCGTCAGATTTGACAAGTTAATAATTTTAAAAATATAAATTATTATTATTATTTTGGCAAATTAATAATGAATGTTAATCAGTTTGATAAAACATTAAAAACATTCTCTATCATTATATAGGCATAGGCATGAGAATTATTTTTATAGTGGAAATTAAATTGAATAAAATCCATATATTTCCTTTTTTATTATTTATTGATTTGTCATTTTAATCCTACAATTTATAAAAAAGTTTCTCACATGGTTGAACAAAATCTTTAGCCCGCTTAAATTCAAAGCTACTAAGCTATGAAGTAAGAATTACAAGCTAAAGGATTTGATGAGTTTAGGTTTTTAGGATAGGGAGCTTAAGGAGTAGTATTTTTGGCAAAAGAATAGCTTACTAATAGAAGATATGCTATCAAAGGAATCTTCATTAAGGATTTATATGGAAATGTTGATCCTACTATTCAAAAATAAGTAGAATAGGAAGTCAAATTACTCAAAGCTTGCAAAGGTTCACCATATGTATTGAATCTTATAGATTAGATTGATGGAAATCAATTTACCTTTTTGGTTTTCTCTGAATGCAAAGGTATATACTCTACAATTTTGGATACATTCTTGAATGAGCTCGTTTTTTATGGATATTTATTTCATAGGAACTCTGAGTCAAATAGTTTCGTAATATCCAAATAGAAAATTAAATGAATTGTCCTCAATCAAATATGCTAAAGATATAGCAGAAGGTCTTTATTACATTCATTCTTAAAAATGTTTGGTGAAAGATATCAAGATAGATAGTATCTTAATAGATTACAATGGAAATGCAATTATTGGTAAATTTAGTCCCTTTTTTTTCTTATGTAATTTACTTATTTTTTATTATGCTTTCTTTTTAAATAGCTGATTTTGGATTTGCAGACTGTCTATCAAGATTTGGAATGAATGAATATGTAAGAAGACATTTTAATCCTTTAACTCTCATCGAACCTTTGATTTAATTTAAATTAGAAAGGGAATGAATTTTATAAGGCACCTGAATGCTGCAAACCTTAAGATTTCGCTTATTTTTAAGAATACAGCAAGAAAGGAATAAATATATCAAACAAACCTACAATCGCTGTAATTAAAACATATATTTAGTTAAAATTATTTAACTATTTATTTTTCAAATATTTTTATTAGAGTGAAGCTTGTTCTTTAGGTAACTAACTAATTATGCATAGTTTCTTAATGTTTAATTTTATCCTTATTTTATTATAGGTTATATGATTTACACAATGATTTAAGGTTTTAAAATTTAATTGATGTTCAACAAGCACATACCATTAGACTATGACAATGATTTTTCAGCATTTGCTTACGAAAAGCAGCTTAGGTATATCATAGATGGTTTAACTAAATTCAATCCTAGCGAAAGGTTATCTATAAAGGAAGTATTGATCATATTAAAAGGCATAGTTTCTTTTGAATTTAATTTAGATGACAAATTCGTCGAATTAATGAATGCCGATGTTCAGGATGTTCTCAGCCAATCTTTCAATTAATAAATTTAGTTTGTTTAAAGCTTTAAAAATTAATGCTACCCTATCATGTATCTATCAATCTATCTTATTTTTTTATCTTAGAAACTTAATGCAAAATTAATATAAAAACAAAAGCTAAGATGAAAAAAGCATGGCTTAACAAATCTAATTTCTTATGCAACAAGGATAAGCTAGCAATTCTAATTAAATTAATTTACTTAATTAAACAATTATTTAGTAAAAATAATAAATTTAGAGTTTAGATGGATAAGTGAAGCAATTAAATCAAGGGTTATCAAAAGGTTATAATGAAAATCAACAGATAGCTAGCTATTCTAATTAAATTAATTAACTAAGTTAAGCTCTTATTTAGCAAGAATAGTAAATTTAGAGTTTAAATGGATAAGTAAGCTATTTGAATCAAGAGCTATCTAAAAAATAGAATGAGAATTAATAGTTGAACCAGAATAATATTTCATTAAAAGAAAAGATTTCATAATTAGAGGTTAAATTAAAGGAAGCCGTGCAAATGTAGTTGCAAAATTACTCTCAATAGTCTCTAGCACAACAAGCTTAAATGAATATAAATCAGCAAATTTAATATGCTTAGCTTGAATAAGTTATCAATGCTTTAAAAACAGTATTTTTATTTGAACATTTTTAAATAAAATATTTTATTAAAAGGATGAGAAAAAATAAACAGCATGCATAGAAGCATTATTCAAATTACTTTTCATCTTGAAATTTTTGTGTTTTGTTTATAATAAATATTTGGAATAAATGAAGAGAGTTAAAAGACAAATTAACTATAAATAAATAACTCATAAAATCCATCCAAAAAATAAATAAGTAAAATTAAATAAGTAAGATTAATTTAGATAATTGTCTTATCATATATAATAAATAGAATTTTAATCAATCTGATTAATTATTAAAATCTGAAATCTACTTTCACATATATAGCGCCAAGTATTCTATTTTTATTGATATTTAAAATCAATTCTTAATTGCTTCTAATTTCATAAAAGGTAGTCTATTTTTAATTCTTTAAATATAATTTATACTCACTTTATTTCATTTTTATTATAAAGGAAGAACATAGGCATGTAATTGACTTTTAGTAAAAAATTAAAATTTTTGATGAACTAACGTTTAAAATTACATAAGAAAGTACAATTTTATTCTAGAGGATTTTATATTACAGCTACTAACTTTATTTTAATTCATAAAAATAGTGGGTAATAGATATTATTCAATTATTTTTGCTTTAAAACCTCAATTCACATTAATAACCAAAATAATAAGAAATCAGTAAATTTATTTGAATCAGACAGACTTGGTAAAATTATGCCGAATTAACATATTAATTATAAAAAAGACTTTCGTAAATATATTATTTTGAACTTATTAGAAGATTTTAAATTTCATAAATTAATTACAAAAAAGACTGAAGTAAATAAATATTGATAACTAACTAATTTTGATCAGAAGTTACTCAATTAACTAACGAACATATTTTACGATTGAAATAGAAAGTAATTATTTCGAAATGATTTATGATTAGGATATACTAAATTAAGAAATCTTACAATTTAAATAGTGTGTAATAAATTTATTTTAAATAAAATAACATGAATATTTTTTTAATAAATTTGAATAAATAATAAATAAATAGGCCGTAAGATATTAAAAATGCTTAATATGAGAATATTTCATACACATTTAATCATAAAAATAGACTGTAATTCATTGAATTTATGAATTATATCTCACTAAAATTATTATTGTATTTAACAAAATACATAGGGAGTAAGCTATTTCTAGAATTTTATTAAATATAATATCGTGGATTAGCTAGCTTAATTAGTCTACCAAAATCAATAAATATTAACAAAATATATTCATGGAACATGAAAAATCGTTTGTTTAATATATTTAATTAATGGAGCTCCACTGAATAAGCTAGCCTTTCCATATAATATTTTACTGCACCATTATTTTTAGTTTATTTCATCTAAATCATCTAAATAAATAGGGAGTAAATTAAATTTTTATGTCTAATCAACAAAACTAACAGTTAATTTAATAATTTAAATAAATAGAATGTAATTAAAACCTTAAAAACATGATTTATTAGAACATACTTAAATTGCTCAAATTTAATATTAGAAAGTAATCTCTATTTCGACTATTTCAAATAAAAAATGATTATTGCTTTTTATTAACTAAATAGTGTGTACTCTATCTAATTTATATTCATTACATAAGGCTTACTTTACTTTTTTAATAATCTAAATAGCAAGTAAGAAATAAATATTTTTGAAAGATTTTTATTTGAAGATGCTAAATTAATTAACATATTTAATAATCAAAATAGCTCGTAAGAAATAAATACTTTTGAAAGATTTTTATTAGAAGATTCTAAATTAATTAACAAATATCATAATTAAAATAGTGCGTAAGAAATAAATATTTTTGAAAGATTATTATTAGAAGATGCTTAATTAATGAATTAATAACTTATTTAATAATCAAAATAGGGAGTAAGAAATAAATATTTTTGAAAGATTTTTATTAGAAGATGCTTAATTAACTTATTTAATTATCAAAATAGTTAGTAAGAAATAAATATTTTTCAAAGATTTTTATTAGAAGATGCTTAATTTATTAACTTTTTTAATAATCAAAATAGGATGTAAGAAATAAATATATTCTAAAGATTTTTATGAGAAGAAGCTTAATTAATTTATTTTTTTAATAATCAAGGATGTAAAAAATAAATATTTTTGAAAGATTTTTATTAGAAAATGCTGGATTAATTAACTGATTTAATAATGAAAATAGTATGTAAGAAATAAATATTTTTGAAAGATTTTTATTAGAAGATGCTGAATTGATAAATTAATTAACTGATTTAATAATCAAAATAGTCCGTAAGAAATAAATATTTTTGAAAGATTTTTATTAGAAGATGCTGGATTAATTAACTGATTTAATAATCAAAATAGAACGTAAGAAATAAATATTTTTGAAAGATTTTTATTGGAAGATGCTGAATTAATTAATAATCAAAATAGAGAGTAAGAAATAAATATTTTTGAAAGATTTCTATTAGAAGATGCTAGATTAATAAATTAATTAACTGATTTAAAAATGAAAATAGATAGTAAGAAATTAATATTTTTGAAAGATTTTATTAGAAGATGCTGAGTTAATTAACTTATTTAATAATAAAAATAGATAGTAAGAAATAAATATTTTTGAAAGATTTTTATTAGAAGATGCTGAATTAATTAATTAATCAACTTATTTAAAAAAAAAACAGGAAGTAATAAATAAATATTTTGGAAAGATTTTATTAGAAGATGCTGAATTAATTAATTAATGAACTTATTTAATAATCAAAATAGCTAGTAAGAAATAAATATTTTTGAAAGATTTTTATTAGAAGATGTTTTACCAATTTAAAAATCAAAATAGTAAGTAAGAAATAAATATTTTTGAAAGATTTTATCAGAAGAAACTGAATTGACTTATTTTATAATCAGGATGTAAAAAATAAATTTTTTTGAAAGTAAAATTAGAAAATATTATTTTACGTATTTAATAATAAAAATAGTACGTAATAAATAAATATTACAAATGAAATTTGATGAGGAGAAAATAAAAAATTTTTGATAAAAATGTTAGTGTGTAAAGAGTTTTAAAGAAATAGTAGGAGTTATTAATTAATTAACTTTTTAAAATAAAGGAAGTAAGATTTTTGGTTTGGAAAGAGTTAGTTAATTGAAATAAAAAAATAGACTGTAAGAAATATTTGAGAATTATGAGTGAGATATAGTTAATAATGAATTATTAATTAACAATAATAAAAGTGTGTAATAATTTAGAATAGATTAGAATTGAATAAAGTTAAGAAGTATTTATAATAAATCAGGATGTAATTAATATTTTTAAATATGTTATTTTTATTTCAAAATTATTTTGAAAATTAAGGCTGTAAGTTTATTTATTAAATTATGCTTAAGAAACTAACTCAAAATAAATAGTGTGTAATTAATTAAGCTTTAACAATATTAAACAAATTTAATTCTATCAAATAATAAAATAGAGAGTAATAATTTGAGAGAATTGAATGAAAACTATATTAGCACACTTAAACTAATAAAATAGGCAGTAAAATTTAGTAAAATATACAATTTAATATATTGAATCAATTATAAAATGGGAAACAGTGTGTAAAAAGAATACTTTATTTAAAATAATACATTTTGAATTAATAAATTTGTATATTAATAAATTAGAAAGTAAAATATGCACTTTGATTGAGACAGATGATTAAAAATATTAACTAAAACAGAAAAAATTTCATTGAAGCAAATGACCTGTTTAAAAAGCTGCTAAATTTGTATTTCTTATCTGCTATGTAATTTAACAATGTTTCCATTTAAAATGATAAATAAATAATTTGTATAGAAGAATGAAATATCATTTAAAATAACTAACTTAATTTATAATTTTATTTGAATAAATTTTTAGTATTTTTCTAGCAGTAAACAATGAAATACATACACTGATCAGACGCTGATATATTGAAAGATAAGCAGAAAGACATACAGAAATACAGGTAGAGAGACAAAGACTGACTCAATACAAATTTAGCATGATTTATAAACAAAATAAATAATATTTATAATTATGTTTTTTAGCTTTATATTTTATACTGTAAACCAACCTAATTTTAATTATTTTTTTCTTTTTAAACAAAAAATATATAAATGAAAAATTTCTTTTTCAAGAAAAAACTAAAATCTTTACAAAAAAACATAATTTATTATTTATTACAATATAGAAATTTTTTGTTAAGCATACAAAATATTATTATAAGTTAATCTCAAAATTAGAAGTTATCTATCAATCTTAATCATTTTAAATTTAATTCTACAACAAAGATTGATAAGAATCATCTAGTTATTAATTCATTTAAATTTTTTTCATACAGACTATCATTTTTTTAACATTTTTATTAATTTGCATATTATTAGTAGATTTCAATCTCTAAATACATCTCCATTTTATCCATTTTTTTAATTTTTATATTTATTTTTCTAAAAATGAGGTTAAAATTAACCATATGCAATAAATAAAAAATAGCATGTTAAATACTTATATTATTAAGTAAAACACAATTCTGTAATTCTAAAAATTGTCATTTTCATTTTCATCCTATTGTAAATACATTATAGAAGAGAGTAATACCATGTTAGAAATGATTATTGATATTAATTCTAAATTATTTAGAAATACTGAAACGAAAGGATTATAGCTTTTTAATGCCATAATGTAAGAAAATAATATAATTGATATCATAATCAGACTAATTTAAGGATACTATTTGAAAGACACATAAGATAAAATTATCAAGCTTTTTACTAAAATTCTAATCATCTCCCAATAGAAAAATTTAGCTTTATACTCAATATATAAAAACCCAAAAGTAAACATTATTTTAACTTTTTTTAGTCTCCTTCGTGATTAAATTAGGTTGATAAAAACAATTAAAGGAAAAGCTACCAAGCACAGTATTATTATTACTAAGCTTAGTCTTTAAATTTTTTAGAGCTCTGAAGAATTTCCACATTCTAAACTGAGGTCAATAAGAGAATAATATTTATCTTAGTCAAGGTTTAGGCAAAAGAAACTAGAAAGTGTTTTTTCTAATAGAATTGAGTAAAATAATATAATAAATACGTATATAAAGGTGAGAATAGAAGCCTATAAACTCCTTCTGAATAGTTTTCTTTTAAAAATAAATATATATGTTGATACAATTATTGTTAAAGAGCTAATTAATATTGGGATCATAAATGTGAGAGCAAGGTCTGTATATCCTATGCTAGTAGATTCTGGTTTATACTAAGAAATTAAGCAGTTCAAAGAGAAGAAGGAGGAGCTTAAGGGGTTATAAAGTAAGAACTAAAACTAAAAAAAAGTAGAAATGACATTTACTTTTGTAAATTAATTGGATATGAAAAAAACTTATATATGAAATAAAAGTATCTTAATGAAAGTAGAAGTTTGTGACTATTTCTATAGTGTTTTTCCTATGAAAAAAATACCCATCTTTGACAAATAAAGAGCATATATTTCATTTTATAGCTTTTTAAAGGTAGATATTAAAATAAATGGCAGACTTAATATCAAAACGACAAGCAACGCTATCATTTTTATTGTATTTGAAGATATAGAATTACATTTTACACACTAAAAGAACCCGACATTAGAGAATCTTTCATTCCAGTAAGTTCCATAAATATCGCAGTTTAAGCACTAGGCTCCTATATGACCTTCATAACAAAGTTCATTTCCTATCCCACTGCCTTTTTTAAAAAATATTAAAATTATTAAATATTAAATCTAAATTTATTTGAAACAAAGTTAAGCTACCTCCTTAACAGCTTTATGGATTATTAGAACAATAATAAATGTCTTAAGAATCTACAGAATATTTTGATCTCCAATAGGATTATTTTAGTTCTGAATAGTTTCTATAACACTACAAAAAATACTCAACTTAGCAATTTTAACATACTCCTTAGTAACTTGCATTCATTTGTTCACAATACTAGCATACAAATTACATGCTTGACTATTTATCTAAGTATACTTTTTCCATACCTTGCTCTTTACACCCATTATATATTTTATATTAGCTTGTTTTTAAATTGTAGTTCTTTGCAAAGTAAATTTGAAAATCTTCAAATTCTATTTCTTATTTGCCACTAAAGGATATATCTTTTGCAGACCAAATAATAAAGGGAAAGTCTATAGATTAAAGCTGAGTTGGGGTTTAAGCAATAAAATTTGATGAAGGTGAAACTAAAAAATTGTAGAGATTACCAAAATCATTCTTGTTAGTGTATTGATTATACCACTCTCCATCTACCTCTATAGATAGCCTTATAATATAAGTCAGTCCAGGATACAAATATTTATCAGTTTCTATAAATAAATTTGTGTCATTAGAACTCATTAGGTTTATTTCTTAAATGTCTAAGATTTTTATCTTCAAAGGAAAATAATTATAATTACTTGCAGCTAAATAAGATTTATTTTCTTAAAATAAGCTATTTGATAATTAATTTTCTAATTATTAAGTAAAATAAAGAGCCCCACCTATTTAGCTACTACACTTTATAAATTTATTCTATGAATCTAATTCAGAGACCCCAGAAATAGCACCTCCTAAATATTTACTCCTGCAATTTTGAAATGTAGAATTTTCTATATTTATGTTTTAATTTTGACTTGTATTAATAGTATTAATAAAATTTAAGCAGCCTCCAAAATCATTTGAAGACCCATTAATTATGGTAGAAAATAGCATATCAAATCTATAGGTAGAGCCATTTAAAACTAAGAATTACAAGTTATTTTTAGATTGCAAATCTGCATCTATAGTTGAAAATAAGAATATATTTTAGATTTATATTATTTCTAATTCAATAAAGAAAATTATAGATTGCTTTTGATTAGTGGTTAAATCTTAAAGTTAAATATGCATAAATTAGCATTCATCTAAGTTTTTTATATTAAAAAGTATTTAACTGATAAGTGTTTATTATATATTTACCTAATTTAAATTAAATAATAAAATTTGGTTAGCATTTATAAAATATCCAAAGAATTTTGTGTTTATAATATCAATGTCTTAGATTGAAGCAAAATCAATCATATATAAATCTATAAAGCTTGAATAAATTTCTAGATATTACAATTGAATGCTTTATATGTGCAATGATTTAACATTAAAACATTATATAAAAGATCCTGTTATGTTATCACCTCTTAGTATAGTCATAGATCCAATGTTAAGGTTTAAAGTATTAACAGATTAAACTAAACTTTCTTAACTGAAAGATTAATGAGTGTTTAAAAATTCTTCTACAATAATCTCTTTGATATAAATTGTTTTTATATTTTTAGAATTTATTTACAAAGAGCTACTACTATCATTTTTTTAATAAATAAATTTATTAATTTAAATAACAGCATTATTGGATTTACAGAACTCTATAATTTGGAAATAAGAAGAAGCAACAAATTGCGATTTATACGATATCGTGTCTATATTTATAATTTAATTGTAATATGAATTATCATGAAAAACTAAAATACTGTCAATAATACTTATTGTCTAAGCAAGAAAAGTACTAATATTACTTAAGTTTATATTTATGTTTTTAATATATATTTCTTTATCTGATAGATAACTAGACTTAAGGTCGCATTAACTTAATATAATAAAACTTTCATCATAAAGCTTGTCTATACTATTAATAATTAGTTTATCTTAGCCAAAGAAATAAAATTAACAAACTTAAGAGTTTACTAAGCTTATCTAATCTATTTATATAATAGAGGAATAAAATTAAATTGCTGAATCTATGAAAAGTTCTTTTGTAAATATTAAGCCAACATTAATCTAATCAACTTCAGATGCATACAATAAATTTTAGAATTTGAAACATTAAGACATATTTATATTTTTTATTATTAAATCTTATATTTTGCTAATAGAAATCAATTAGTTAATACTTTTAGCTTGAATATTTTGTAAGTTAATACTATTAATAGCAACAACTTTGACATTCTAAATAAAAATAGAAGAAGAAATAACTTTATCTTCTAAATTTAAATCAAAACTTATTTCATCTTAATTTTCCACAACTATTTTATTTTATTCGCATGAATAAGGAATATTTTGTTTTTCAAGTTATTATATTATAGTATTGTCACATTCCTAATCTCTAATTTCCATCATAGTATTAAACTAACTTTATGATTTTGTTTTAAATACAAGCAAAGCTAAAATTATTAGCTGAAATTTTAATAAGTACATTTTTAATTAATAATTGATACTACCTTTCTTTCTTTTTATTAATTTATTTTGTAAATAATTAATTATAAAAAAAATTAGTCAAATTTTGTATTAATTAAAAAAAAAGTACTTGCAATAAGATTATTTTGTGAAAACTAATTTTCCTCAAAAGCAAGTTCATAATTAATTTCATACTATTTTTTAATTATGATCAGAAATTTGATTAGGTGATAAAAGAAAATTTTTAGATTACTAATTTTAGACAAAAAATAATTAATTTAATAATTATTTACTGATCCTATTTTAATTATAATTAGAATGACTTTTTGATGATCTGTAACCTATCAAATTATATTGGTTTTTAAGGATGGATAGAAGATAGCTTTATATTTTTGTAAGATAATTAATTTGTTTATCAAAAAGTATAAAATTTAAAGTATATTTTTAAATATATTTTTTTTACTTAAAAAAGGAAATATATTTATTTTATTTTCCTTAATTACTACATAAGCTAAAAAACAGTAATTATAAATTTAAGCGAAAATCTAGTAAATTTAAAAATCAATATTAAGAATAAGAAAATTATTCAAAAAGCCAAATGCCCTGAATTAATTATTACTACACTTTCCAATAAAAAAAAAGTAATTACTATTAAATAGTGATGATTTATATTAATTACAAATAATGAATAGTAACATAAAAGATTATGTATGCAAAAAAAATTAATTTTCTGATATATTCTGAAATATGAAATTAGAAATAAATGATTGATTGTGATTATAAAATTATGAATACTATTCAAAAACTTTATAAATTTGATCTAAATTTTTTAAATTTGCATGATTTTCTTAAGAATTTTATTAAAACAAAAATAATAAATTCTATAACATATTATAAAAATCAAACATTTATATATCCTTGTTTTTTTATATGACATTATAACTTTATAATTTAGGTAAAACAAAAAAAATTTTTGAAGATTTAAAATGCAAAAAAGTATAATAACAAATTAATGAATTTTTAAAATGTAGATACAGTATTAAATTTTATTCATAAAAATAAAGCATTTCAATTTTTAAAAATAAAAATATTTAAGTGTAAAATTCCCATCATTTATTTTATGAGAAAATTTTCAACCATATTTTAATAGCTTAACTAGCCTTTTGATTTTAAAAGCTTTTCTTTGATGTTTAAAATCTTCTTGTTTTGTAGAGCACAAACTACATTAAAAAATATTATGCTTAAATGAACGTTAAAAAGAATTTTAAAATTTATAATTTAGTTTTAATTAAATATTCATAATTTTTTATCAGTTTAATTAAAATAATTTTAGTTATTAAAGTTTAAATTAACAAATTTATTACCAAAAATTTAGAGTCAAAACTTTAATATTTTAGCAATTGAGTATATCAGTAGACTTGAGCAATCTTTCATTATCGCTGAATATTTATAAGGTAAAGTTATTTAATTAAATATAAAGGAAAATAATTGTACCTAAAAACATAAGCTAATGATATTAAATTTGTTAAATTTGATAGACATTAATAAATCTTTTAATATCCTTCATCAGTAATATTATTTTGGCTTTTATTTTATTTAAAAGTTAATTTTATTATTCAATTTAAATATAAAAATAATTGTATTTATTATTTGTATATTAACTTAAATTACTATTTTCTATATTTGAAATATAATAACTTAAAATACCTCAGACTGAGACTCAAATGACTAATTTTATTGCAATCATTCAAGCTTTATAAGATAGCATTTACACCTATATCACCAAATTAATTTGTGCTTTTTATAATAAAATTTATATTTAGATTTCTTAGGAAGGATTTAAAAAATGGTATTTTTTATGAAGATTTTTTTAATTTTTTCTATTTTTATTTAAAAAATTTAGTTAGAATATTCAAACTATTTGATAACCTTCTTGCATTAAGAATAAATTTAAATATACAATTTAAAATATATTCAGCTAAATAAAGCAAAAATTTAATTATAGTTACTGTGCCAATAATTTAAGTTTAGTTAGATTCTTGTACTTGCTTAAAGCTAACCCAATTTCGCAAATCCCATTATCACCAATACTATTTTCTCTTTAGATTTAAAAAATAATAATTAATTAATTATTGATTTGTTTTTTTTTATTTTTAAAAAGAAAATAGCAAAAAATTAGACTTACTGTAGGCACAAAATCAGATTTCTAATTTGGGTAAAGTTCTTCAAGCTTGTTGATATGCTAGATGCTCCTAAATTTCCAATTTAATTATATCCTTTAGATAATAAATTTATTTTATAAAGGTTAAGAAATTAAATATCTTTTAAAAATGAGAAAAAAAACAAAGATTCAATAAATTTACTAAATATATAATTATAATTCTTCAAGTTTCTTGCAATACCCTAAACCTAAACTTAAATTTTAAGCTCCTTCGTTACTGATTTAATTTCCACTTTTAATAAAGACAATTTAGGATTTTGTTTGAAATTTATTATAAAATTTTATTTGAATTTATAGTTAAAGAGCTCTTTAAAAAAACAATTTAATTTGATAAATCTATATTTTTAATTATTTAAGCTTGTTAGTTAATATGATAAATAAATAAAAACTTATTTACCATATAAATATACATAGATAAGTGAGTTCTGTGCACTGACTAAGAGACATACCTATGGATTTTACTCCTTCATCACCTATTTACTGATTGCTTTTGTGAATAATAAATATAATTTTTATTTATTTAAATACTTTTGAAAATTAATTTTATTTTAGATAAAAAATATTTCATTAAATAAAAAATTTTATTTAATAACTAACTAATATATTTACACCTTTTAATTTAATATTTTGTATAAAATTTATTAAAAATAATTTTTTATTTACTCTAAATCTAAAATAAGTTGAGTTGTATCCCTTAAGTCAGATATTATAAACTTTTTATGAAATAAAAAATTATTCTATGAATTAATAAATATAAAGCAAATTGATACATCTTTTAGATTTTCAAAGCTCTCATTTTTTTCTTACATTTTTTTTCGTTTTATTTTTATTATTAATGAAGTCTAAAAATTAATTACTAAATTATGGTGATTTATCCCTAAATTGCTCATTATAAAATAATTGATAGGATTGATTTTGCATTTATGTATGCTTACAATCTTTAAAAGAATGGTAAATAAGGGTTATCTTTTAGGTCTTATTCTGATATCTTTTATTAATTTACATAGTGTTTTACTTCATAAGACTAAAGAAAGCAAATCTAAGATTTAAATGATTTGCCTAAATTTTGATAACAAAGTACCATATCATAAAGAATTTTGGATAAGTGAGGATTATTTTTAGTAAGATTTTACTTAGCAATAATGAAAGATTCTATTTAATATTTTAGACTTTCATGGTAATTTTGTAATTCGAAATAGAATTATCCAATACAATTTAGCGAAATTAAAGTATGTTGAAAGTTTTTTTAATTTTTTCTCATTTATAGAGACTCAAACAAATATTTTATAGCCTCTTCGTAATCTAAATAAATATAATTAAAAAACTAAAAATCAATATAGTAATTATAATTAAAAATAATTTCTTCTACAATTAATTCTTAAGGAATTATTTAGAATTACCTAATAACTGGTTATTTATTTTTAAAATATTATTTTTACCAAGATCTATTTTCTAAATTATAATTTACCATAATTTTTTACAAGTAAAGCTAGCCACTCATTAAATATCTAATTTTTTCTAAATGAAACTTCAGTCAATAAATTAAACAATAAAATTAATTTAAAATAAAAAATTTAATAATAAATAATAGTTTTTCAGTATATATTAAAAGAATAGATAGATACTATATAAAATTTAATTGATAAAAAAAATAATAATATATTTTAGCTTTAAAAATAAATATTTTAGTCTAAATATTTTTAAAGAATCTATCAATATTCAAACATATTTAGATAATTTAACTAGTCTTTTGATTTTAAAAGCTTTTCTTTCATGCTTAATATCTTCTTGTTCTGATGAGCATAAACTTTATTTAAATAAGCAAATAAATATTTTAAATTATTTTATTTGTAAAAAGAAAAATGATATTTGTAATTTCATTTATCCCACTTTAAAATAGATAAGTAATTAAATTATAAAATAAATATTAATTTATTTATTACCAAAAACTTAGAGTTAAAACCTTGATATTTTTACAATTCAGTATTTCTCTCGACTTGAGTAATTTTTCATTATCACTTAATTATTTTTAAGTCAAATTTTTTTAAAATAAAAGGAAAATAATAAATTTTACCTGAAAACACAAAGTAAAGATTTTAAATTTGTTAAACCTGATAGACATTAATCTAACTTTTCATATCCTTCATCAGTAATTTTATTTTTGCTTTTATTTTATTATTATAATTATAATTATATTCATTTATTTGATGAAGTATATTTAGCCAAAAATAAAACCTAAATTTATATCTTACAATCAAAAACTATTTTAAATGTTTATTACAATTAATTTAGTTTTCTAATATTTTTTTTTCATTCAAATTAAATATAAAATTGATATACCACAAACTCAGGCCTAAATCATTAATTTTATCACAACTGTTTAATCCTATTATGATAGCTGATAAGCCTTTATCACCAAATTAATTTGTGCTATTATATTAAAATATTTATATTAAACGCATTTTAATTTTTTTAGTAGGGATTTAAAAACTAAAATTTTTGTTTACAATATCTTCAACATTTAACATTTTAATTAAAAATTTTATATTATTTTAATAAATATTTAAAATGTACCCCTTGAAATAAATATTTCTTTATTTAATATTCAAACTGAAAATCTTAATTAAAATAACAATAATTTGCTTTACAAATAACCAATAAAGAAAAAATTATTATAGCTATTAATGTTTGAAATAATTACTGTAACCATAGTTTTAGGTTAGTTAGATTCTAACATTTGCTTAAAGCTAAACCAATATCATAAACCCCTTCATCACCAATATTGTTTTTTCTTTTTAATAAAAAAATTTTTCTTAATGATTTTTTTTTTTTCAGTTTGTAAAGCAAATCAGAAATGTAATTTGACTCACAGTAAACTCAGCCCTAAACTTGTGATTAGGTTAAAATTGCACAAGCCTGCTGCTATATAAGATGCTCCAGCATCTTCTATTAAATTTTAGCTTTTGAATTAAAAATTAATTTCATAAAAGTGAATAAAAGTGAGTAATTATTTATAAATTTTAAATTTTAAAAAAGATTTTATCTCAAAGAATATACTAAATCCATAATTTGCAATCTATTAGTTTCTTGCAATTTCCTAAGGCTTAACCAAATGATTTTGCTCCTTCATTTCCGATTTAATTCCCACTTAAATTTAAATAAATAATTTTATTTTAATTAGATTAAACGCAACTTAAAGATTTTTAAACTAATAAAACTTACTAAATATATATAACTAGATGAGACAACTCTGTGCACTTACTTAGATTTACACTTATATCTTTCACTCCTTCATCACCTAATTACTGTTCTCTATTGTTAAATTACAAAAACTATTGAATTAGCTATTTTTTTAAATTTACTACAAAATCCAATCGTGAATCAATGATACTTTCAAATAATTTAAATGTATTGAATTTATTAATAATTGATACTCTTTTTTTTAATAAATTAATTAAAAATGATTAATCATTTACCCTAAATTTAAACTAAGATGAGTTGTGTCCCTTAAATTTGATTTTTTAAACTTTTTATAATATAATAAAATATTATTAGAATAATTAGTAGGTATAAAACGTATTAATACTTATTCTAAATTATCAAATGCTTTTTTTTATTCTTACATTTTTTCCACTTTACTTTTTTTATGACAAACAAAATAATCAAAAAATTAAAAAGAAAATTATTAAATCAGTATTTGGTAATAAAACACATTTTTCTTTTATTAATTCTATTCAAAATAAATATGAGATCATGATAAAAATAGTAAAATCCAAAAAATATTTAATGAAAATTTATTCACTTATCTTAAAACAAATCAGTCTGAAATAAATAGAAAGTGTAAATTAATCATCTTATTCGATAAATTTTTCCAATTATAAAATGAGAAAATATTTTTAAAAAATAAGATTCATTTTTAAAATAAATGATATCATGATAATTTTAATTTATTTATATATATAGAGAGAGTTGAGTTTTTGGATTCTCATGAAACATATATGTATTATTAATAATAATATTTTTAATATTTTTAATATATTTAATTTGGTTTAGTTAACTTTTTCAAAATGATATCAATCTCCACATATATAATCTAAAATATTTGTATTCTTTGTATCAAAATTAATTCTTATTAAAATAAATGATAACTATTTTTATTATTAATTAAATTTACATAAAATTGTTACTAATTAATTATCAAAAAAATAAATGATAAAATAGAATAAATATAATAATCTTAAAAATGTAATTATTTATTTTTTAATTAACTACCCTGAACTTTATTTTTATCATCAAAAAAGTTTTTAAGTTCTTCCCTTTAATCTCATACAAATCTCTAAATAGATTTGAAGTAAATTAAATTTATTATCATTTATTTTATTTTTTGTATTATTATCAAGTTTAATTTTTATTAAGAAATGTTGATCTTTATTTTAATTAATACTCATTCTATTTCATCTTTTTTCTCTGTGTTTTATTAAATCACTTATTAGTTGATTATTAATTTATATATTTTCTTCATTTTTCCTTCTTACTAACTAATAAAACAATTAATTTTTTTTTCTTCAACATTAAAAAGTTTCAACAATAAAATTAATGATAAAGGAGTCTTAGACTTAGGTTCTGCATTAGCAAACTGCACTAATC
Organism: Tetrahymena malaccensis 436; assembly: GCA_000231845.2. Lineage (NCBI taxonomy): Eukaryota > Ciliophora > Oligohymenophorea > Hymenostomatida > Tetrahymenidae > Tetrahymena > Tetrahymena malaccensis. The sequence goes on along the minus strand of JH720061.1, from coordinate 172,386 downwards.
TCTCAAATTTGACACTTAACTTAAGGTAAAAACAGCTTATTTCTTTTGGATTGTGATATTTTTTTTATACCTAAATAGATTTAATTAAAAAATACTCTTTCTACTTATTTGCTTTTTGATTCTCATACGCTATTTAATATTTAAGTCATTTTTTATTATCAGCATTTACTTAAATAACTTATAAGTTTATCATTAGATATATTTTCTTCATTTTTATTTCTAACCAAGCTAATATATTTCCTTCAATATTTAAAAAGGGATAATTAAATTGGTGCAAATCGTGCCTTAAGCCTAGGTTCTAAATTAGCAAACTGCACAAATCTCTTAAATTTGAAACTTGATTTAAAGTAAAAATAGCTTATTTTTTTTAGATTGTAATATTTTTAATACCTAAATGGATTATAAAATACTCTTATTACTTATTTCCATTTTGATTATTATATGTTATTTTAAATTTAAGCCATTTTTAATTATTATCCTTTACTTAAATAATTTATTATTTGATTATTATTTCATATGTTTTTTCATTTTTCCTTTTGACTAGCTAGTCATATCTTCTTCAATATTTATAAAGGTACAATTAAATTAATGCAAAAGGTGCCTCAGACCTAGCTTTTGCTTTTGCAAACTGCACTAATCTCTCAAATTTGACACTTGATTTAAGGTAAAACAGCTTATTTCTTTTAGATTGTGAGATTTTTAATGAATTTAATTAAGATATATTTTTTTGCTTATTTGCTATTTGATTCTCGTATTTTATTTTAAATATAAGTCATTTTTCATTTCCTACATTTGCTAAAATAATTTTTAGTTGGTTATTAATTTTTTTTTTTTTATCCTTTAACTAACTAATAAATTAATTAATTAAATTTTCATAAATATTTATAAAGTTATAATGAAATTTGTGACGAAGGTGCCTCAATATTAGGTTCTACATTAGCAAACTGCATTAATCTCTCCAATTTGAAACTTAGCTTAATGTAAAAACGGCTTATTTCTTTTGGATTGTGATATTTTTAATACCAATATATTCAATATATGTTAATTAAAAAACACTCTTTTTTCTTATTTAATTTATATTCTCATATATTATTTTAAATTTAAGTCATTTTTCATTTTCAGCATTTGCTTAATTTATTTATTAGTTGATTACTATTTGAAATTTTTTAATCATTTTTTCCTTCTAACTAACTAAAAATTATATTTCCTTCAATATTTAAAAAGAAAAAATTAAATTCGTGCAAATGGTGCCTCAGGCTTGGGTTTTGCATTAGCAAACTGCACTAGTCTCTCAAATTTGACACTTGATATAAGGTAAAACAGCTTATTTCTTTTGGATTGTAATATTTTTAATGGATTTAATTAAAATATAATTTTTTATTTATTTTCTTTTTGATTTTTATATATTATTTTAAATTTAAGTTATTTCTCATTTCCTGCATTTGCTAAAATAATTTGTTAGTTGATCATTAATTCATATATTTTCTTCATTTTTCGCTTTAACTAACAAATAAACTAATAGATTATATTTTCTTAAATATTTATAAAGTGAAAATAAAATTTGTGACGAAGGTTCCTCAGCATTAGGTTCTGGATTAGCAAGCTGTGCTAATCTTTCAAGTTTGACACTTATTTTAAGGTAAAATCAGCTTATTTCTTTTTGATTGTGATATTATTAACGAAAAAATACTCTTTTTACATATTTAATTTTAGATTCTAAATAAGTTATTTTAAATTTAAGTCATTTTTCATTTTCAGCATTTGCCTAAATTATTTATTAGTTGATTATTATTTCAAATGTTTTAATAATTTTTCCTTCTAACCAACTAATAAACAATCTAAATATATTTACTTCAATATTTAAAAAGAGAAAATTAAATTAGTGCAAATAGTGTCTCAGGCTTGGGTTTTGCATTAGCAAACTGCACTAATCTCTCAAATTTGACACTTGATTTAAGGTAAAAGCAGCTTATTTCTTTTGTATCAGGGATTTAATTAAAAAATACACTTTTTATTTATTGATTTTTAATTCCCTTAAGTTATTTTAAAGTTAAGTCATTTTTCATTATCAGTATTTACTTAAAAAATTTTTTATTTGATTATCATTTCATATGTTTTCTTCATTTAATATTTTAACTAACTAACTAACTAACAAATAAACAAACTAATTATATTTCCTTCTATATTTAAAAAGGGATAATTAAATTGGTGCAAATGGTGTCTTGGGCTTGGGTTCTGCTTTAGCGAAATGCACTAATCTCTCTAATTTGACACTTGGCTTAATGTAAAAACTGTTTATTTCTTTAGGATTGCGATATTTTTAATTCCTAAATGGATTTAATCAGAAAATACCCTTTTAATTTATTAGTTGATTTTTATTTCATATGTTTTCATCATTTTTCCTTTTAACTAACTAATAAACAAACTAATTATTTAATCAATATTTAAAAAGAAACACTTAAATTGATGAAAATGGTGCCTCAGGCTTAGGTTCTGCATTAGCAAACTGCACTAATCTCTCAAATTTGTCGCTTATTTTAAGGTAAAAGCATCTTATTTCTTTTTGATTGTCATATTTTTAATACCAAAATTGATGAATTAAAAAATACGCCATTTTTTGATTAACATTTGCCTTTTTAAATTTAAGTCATTTTTCATGATGAGAATTTACTTAAATAATTTATTAGTTGATTATCATTTCAAATGTTTTCTTCATTTTCCTTTTAACTAACTAATAAACTAACTAATTTTTTTTTCTTCAATATTTATAAAGGGATAATTAAATTGGTGAAGAAGGTGCCTCAGGATTATGTTCTGCATTAGCAAACTGCACTAGCCTCTCAAATTTGACTCTTAATTTATGGTAAAAACAGCTTATTACCTCTTGAATAAGACAAATTTTGAAATAATTATTTTCAAAAAAAAGTTGTCTTATACTTTTGTTTTAGAATATTTTTATTAAAAACTTTAAAATTTTTAAAAAAAATACAGAATAAATTCTAATAATTTGAATATGAAATAATTTTTAAAAAAATAAGTTGTCTTATTCAAAACGTATTTAAGTAAATGTATTTAATTAAAATACTTTTCATGTATTTAATTAAAATATTTTCATACTTATTTGCTTTTTGATTCTTATATACTATTTTAAATTTAAGTTATTTTTCATTATCAGTATTTGCTTAAATTATTTATTTGTTGATTATTATTTCATATACTTTCTTCATTCTTCCTTTTAACTGACTAATAAAAAAACAAATTATATTTCTTCAATACTTAAAAAGGCGCAATTAAATTGGTAACGAAGGTGCCTCAAGATTAGGTTCTGCTTTAGCCAACTGCATTAATCTCTCCAATTTGACACTTTTTTTGTAGTAAAAATAGCTTACTTTTTTGGATTGTGATATTTAATAGATTTAATTGAAAAATACTCTTTTTACTTATTTGCTTTTTGATTATCATATATTATTTTAAATTTAATCATTTTTCATTTTCAACATCTGCTTAAATAGTTTATTAGTTGGTTGCAATTTCATGTGTTTTCTTCATTTTTACTTTTAACTAATTAATAAAAAAATTAGTTATTTTTTTTTCAATATTTAAAAAGGGACAATTCAATTGGTGACAAAGGTGCCTCAGACTTAGGTTCTGCTTTAGCAAACTGCACTAATCTCTAAAATTTGACACTTGATTTAAGCTAAATATATCTTAAATCTTTTAAATTGTGATATTTTAATGGATTTAATTAAAATATACTTATTTACATATTTTCTTTTTGATTTTCATATATATATACATATATATATGAATTTAAATCATCTTTCTTTTCAGCATTTGCTTAATTGATTTATTAGTTAATTATTATTTCAAATGTTTTCTTTCGCTTGTCCTTTTAACTAACTAATTATATTTTATTAAAAAGGGATAATTAAATTGGTGACAAAGGCGTCTTAGGCTTAGCTTCTGCATTTGTAAACTGTACTAATCTCTCAAATTTGACACTTAGCTTAATGTAAAAAAATATTATTTTTTTTGGTGTGTGATATTTTTAATACCTGAATTTTATTCAAAAATACTCTTTTTACTTATTTGCTTATTGGTTTTAAATATCATTTCAAATGCTTTCTTCATTTTTCCTTTTAACTAAATAATTATATTTTCTACAACATTTAAAAAGTTCCCATAAAATTGGTGACGAAGGTGCCTTAGGCTTAGGCTCTGCATTAGCAAATTGCACTAATCTCTCAAATTTGACACTTGATTTAAGGTAAAATTTGTTTTTGATTGTGATATTTTTTAATACCTAAATAGATTTTAAAAAAACTTTTTTTACTTAGAAGCATTATATTATATATTTATACTTTTAGATTCTGAATATTTTTGATATAAAAAACTAAATTAATTAAGAATACTTTATTTATTTTTAAAAATTTAATTTGAAATATTTGCTTTCTTTTTACTTATTAAAACTTATTTAAATATTAATCTTGTTAATTATCTCACATATTATTGATAGGTATAATAAAATTGATGTACCCCAAAAATAAAAACTATAGATCAAGTGCCTTAAAGCTAAAAGATTAGTTGTCAAAAATGTTATTTTTTATAAACATTAAGTGACATAAACAGAGATACTTTGAAAAACAAAATATTCTAAATATAATAAAATCTATTTATTTATGTATTCTTTTATATTTTTAAATTTGTAATAGTAAAACAATATATGTAAATTTATGAATATTTTAAGTAGATTTAATATATAGTAAAAAAGGAGGTCTATCCCAATATTTTTCCAATTAATGGCGATTTTTTATCAACTATACTTAAAAATATTGACTTATTAATTTTTTATTTTATGAAATATTGTATTTCAAATAATCAATTTCTACTATCTTTATTTTTTATCATAAATATATATTCTTGTCAACTAATATTTTAGCTTTCATACACTTACTTAATATTTTCAATTTTTATGTCTCATTCAATTCATTCCATCTATTTATACATAATAGAGATAATTAAAAATAATTAGCATAAACATTTGAAGGAAAAAATAATTAAAATAAATATTTTAATTATTTTAAGCGATTAAGATAAAATAAGCAAATATATTAAATTATAATTTTGATAAATAAACCAATTTTTTTTATTTATTAATAAATTTTAAAAAATTTAGATCATAATATAAATTAAAGAAAATTTTAAATCCATTTTGATAATAAAAATATCATAATCAAAAAGAAATAAACTGTATTTACCTTAAATCAAGTTTCAATTTTAAGAGATTAACACAGTTTGCTAATGCAAAGCCTAAGCCGGAGGCACCTTCATCATCAACTTAATTGTCACTTTTTAAATATTGAGGAAAATATAATTAGTTTATTAACTAGTTTGAAAGAAAAATGAAGAAAATATATGAGATAAAGTATACCTAAAAATAATTAAAGCAAATTCTGAAAATTAAAAATTACTTAAATTATAAATAGCATAATAAACATCAAAAAATAAATAAGTCAAATAAAAAGAGTATTTTTGTTTGAAATCCATTTAAATATTAAAAAATACCACAATTAAAAAGAAATAGGCTATTTTTACCGTAAATCAAGTGCCAAATTTTAGAGATTAGTGAACTTTACTAATCCAGAACCTAAGCCAGAGGCACCTTTGCCACCAATACAATTTTGACTTTTTAAAAATTGATGAGAATATTATTAGTTTATAAGTTAGTTAGGAGGGAAAATGAAGAAAATATATGAGATTATAAGAAACTAACTGATAAACAATTTAAGTAAATTTGAAAAATAAAAATAAATTTAATTAAAAAAAACATAATCTAAATCAAAAAGTAAATAAATCAAATACAAAATTAATAAATAAAATTTTATTTTTGTATTAAATCCATTATGATATTAAAAAATTTCTAAATCTTAAAAAAATAAACTATTTTTACCCTAAATCAAGTGCAAAATTTTAGAGATTAATATGCTTTGCTAACGCAGAACCTAATCTAAGGGCACCTTCCTCACCAATATAATTGTTACTTTTAAAATATTTAAGAAAATCTAATAAATTTATTAGTAAATTAAAATAATAAAAATGAAGAAAAATTTGAAATAACAAGAAAAAAACTAATAAATAATTTAAGCAAAATTGAAAAATAAAAATGACTAAAATTAAAAAGAACACAACTGTGTATCAAAAGGCAAATAAAATAATAATAAATAAAAATAATATTTTCGAAAGAAATAATCTATTTATACCGTAAATCTAGTATTAAATTTGAGAGATTAGTGCACTTTGCTAATGCAGAACTTAAGCTAGATATACCTTAATCACCAATATAATTCAAACTATTTATATATTGAAAAAAATATAATTAGCTTATTAAATTGTTACAAGGAAAAATGAAATAAAAAGAAATTATTAAATAAATTATTAATCCAAAAGTTGGAAGTTAAAAAATCATTGAAATTAAAAAAATAAACATCATCTAAAAGCAAATAAATCAAATAAAAGGATAATAAATAAATAGAATATTATTTTTTTGTTTTAAATCCATTTTAAATTAAAAAATATATTCCACAATCCATAAACTGTTTTTACTGTAAATCAAGAGCTAAAAATTAGATATTAGTGCACTTTACTAATGCAGTACCTAAGCTAGATGAGCCTTGATCACCAATTAAATTTTAACTTTTAAATATTGATGTAAAATTAAGTTTAAAGTTTTTTATTAAAAAATTAATAATTACATCTTCTAAACTGTCAAAATATTTATTCTGTTATTTCATTTATTTTTTTTTATTTAGTTAATAATTTATTTAATTATTTATAAAAATATTAAATAATTATATATTGTTAATAAACAATTATTTGATTAAAAGGATAATTTAATTTTAGAGTGATCAAATTTAAATTTAGTTATAAAAAAGTAAAAAAACTTTTAATTAAAATATTGTGAATTGTATTTATCTCATTTAATTTTATTTATAATATTTTTTTGATAATAATATTTAAAATTTATTATTTATGAGGAAAACATATCTAAAAATGAAAAAAAAAAAATTGTAAAACGAATGAAGAATTAGAATTTTTTATTTTATTTTTAAATTCTAAACAAGTAAACTACCTCACATTTTTTTATTTATATATCAATCGATAGTAAATCTATAATTATACTTGAAATATGAAAAAATTAATTTTATAGTCTTTTTAATATACATTATTTGATTGAGTTAACTATTGCAAAATATAATGAAACTCCACATATTTTATCTCAAATTTATTTGTTATTTGAATCCAAATTAATTCTTATTAAAAATAAATGATTAATTAACTATTTTAAAAATTAATTAAATTTACATAAAATTGTTGCTAATTAAATATCAAAAAAATAAATGATTTTATAGCATAACTATTATAATCTTCAAAATGTAATTATTTATTTTTTAATTAACTACTCCTTAAATTTATTTTTACCATTAAAAAAGTTTTTAAACTCTTCCTTTTAGTCTCATACAAATCTCCATATTGATTTCACGTAAATTAAATTAAATTTATTATCATTTATCTTATTTATTTTACAATTACTATCAAGTTTTATTTTTTTTAAGAAATATTGACCTTTATTTTCTTTTTTATTTTTATTAATATTTATACAAATTCAATTTTTTCTGTATTTACTTGAATAACTTTATAAATATTTGTTTATTATTTCATATGCTTTCTTCATTCTTCTTTCTAACTAACTTATTAACAAACTAATTATATTTTCTTCAATATTTAATAAGGAACACTAAAATTGGTGCAAATAATACCTCAAGCTTAGGTTCTGCATTAACTAAGTGCACTAATCTCTCAAATTTGACACTTATTTTGTAGTAAAAACCCATTATTTAGTTTGAATTTTGATATTTTTTAATACTTAAAATGATTTTTAAAAATACTCATTTTACTTATTTGCTTTCTATTCTCATATTTTATTTTTAATTTAAGTCATTTTTCATTAAAGGGACAATTAAATTGGTGACGAAGGTGCCTCTCACTTAGGTTCTGCATTAACAAACTGCACTAATCTCTCAAATTTGAAACTTAATTTATCGTAAAAATGCAATATTTATTTTGGATTAATATATTTTAAATTGGAATGAAAAATACTCTTTTAACTTATTTTCTTCTCATATTTTATTTTTAATTTAAGTCATTTTCCTTCTAACTAATTTATAAACTAACTAATTATATTTTCTTCAATATATAAAAGGGAAAATTAAATTGGTGCTAACGGTGTCTCTGGCTTAGGTTATGAATTAGCAAAATGCACTAACCTCTCAAATTTGACACTACATTTGTGGTAAAAACAAATTATTTCGTTTGGATTTTAATATTATTTAATACCTAAATGGATTTAAAAAATACTCTCTTTACTTATTGCTATTTGAATCTCATATTTTATTTTTAATTTAAGTCATTTTTCAATTTCTGCATTTTTTTTCAATAATGTAATATTTGATTATTATTACATATATTTTCTTCATTTTTCCTTCTAACTAACTTATAAACTAACTAATTATATTTTCTTCAATATTTAAAAGGGACAATTAAATTGGTGACGAAGGTGCCTCAGGCTTAGGTTCTGAATTAGCAAATTGCACTAATCTTTCAAATTTGACACTTACTTTAAGGTAAAAATGCAATATTTATTTTGGATTAATTTATTTTTAATCTTAATTGGAATAAAAAATACTCTTTTAATTTATTTTCTTCTTATATTTTTTTTTTAATTTAAGTCATTTTTCATTTTCAGCTATTGTTTCAATAATGTAATATTTGATTATTATTTCATATATTTTCTTCATTTTTCCTTCTAACTAATTTATAAACTAACTAATTATATTTTCTTCAATATTTAAAAGGGGTAATTAAATTGGTGACGATGGTGCCTCGGGTTTAGGTTCTGCATTAGCAAAGTTCACTAATCTCTCAAAATTGATACTAAGTTTATAGTAAAAACACAATATTTCTTTTGGATTGTGATATTTTTTTTTAATGCTTAAATTGAATAAAAAATACACTTTTTACTTATTTGCTTCTCATATTTTATTTTAAATTTAAGTCATTTTTCATTTTCAGCATTTGTTTCAATAATTTAATAGTTGATTATTATTTCATATGTTTACTTTAATTTTCCTTCTAACTAATTTATAAACTAACTAATTATATTTTCTTCAATATTTAAAAGGGACAATTAAATTGGTGACAAAGGTGCCTCAAGTTTAGGTTCTGCATTAGCAAAGTGCAATAATCTCTTAAATTTGGCACTTAATTTAATGTAAAAACGCATTGTTTCTTTTAATTTAGATATTTTTAATACTTAAATGGAATAAAAAATACTCTTTTAACTTATTTTCTTCTCATATTTTATTTTTTATTAAAGTCATTATTCAGTTTCAGCATTTTCTTCAATAATTTTAATAGTTGATTATTATTTCATATGTTTTTTTCATTTCTCCTTCTAATTAACTTATTATCTAACTAAATTCTATTTTCTTTAAAATTTAAAAGGAGTAATAAAATTGGTGCGAATGGTGCTTCTGGCTTCTGTTTTGAATTAGCAAAATGCACTAAACTCTCAAATTTGACACTTTGTTTGTGGTAAAAACAAATTATTTAGTTTGGATTTTGATATTATTTAATAACTAAATGGATTTAAAAAATACTCTTTTTACTTATTGCTATTTGCTTCTCATATTTAATTTTAATTTAAGTCATTTTTAAGTTTCTGCATTTTATTCAGTAATGCAATAGTTGATTATTATTACATATATTTTCTTCATTTTTCTTTCTAATTAACTTGTAGACTAACTGATTATATTTTCTTCAATATTTAAAAGGGACAATTAAATTGGTGGCTAAGGTGCCTCTCGCTTAGGTTCTGCATTAACAAACTGCACTAATCTCTCAAATTTGACACTTAATTTATCGTAAAAAAGCAATATTTTTTTTGGATTAATTTATTTTTAATACTTCAATAGAATATAAAATACTCTTTTAACTTATTTTTTTCTCATATTTTATTTTTAATTTTAAAAAAAAATATTATTTATATTGTGCTCTTGCTGAAAACAGCAGAATCTTCGGATTCAATTATATATATATATATATATTTTTAATTTAAGTCATTTTCCTTCTAACTAATTTATAAACTAACTAACGATATTTTCTTCAATATATAAAAGTACCAATTAAATTGGTGACGAAGGTGCCTCAGGCTTAGGTTCTGCATTAACAAAATGCACTAATCTCTCAAATTTGGCACTTTATTTGTGGTGAAAATAAATTATTTAGTTTGGATTGTGATTCTTTTTAATACCTAAATAGATTTAAAAAATACTCTCTTTACTTATTGCTATTTGCTTCTCATATTTTATTTTTAATTTAAGTCATTTTTCATTTTTAGCATTTGCTTCAATAATGCAATATTATTGCATATTTTTCTTCATTTTTCACTCGAACTAACTTGTAAACTAACTAATTATATTTTCTTCAATATTTAAAAGGAGCAATTTAATTGGTGAACAAGGTGCCTCAGGCTTAGGTTCTGAATTAGCAAAATGCACTAAACTCTCAAATTTGACACTTAGTTTTTGGTAAAAACAAATTATTTCGTTTGGATTTTAATATTATTTAATACCTAAATGGATTTAAAAAATACTCTTTTTACTTATTGCTATTTGCTTCTCAAATTTTATTTTTAATTTAAGTCATTTTTCAATTTCTGCATTTTTTTTCAATAATGTAATATTTGATTATTATTACATATATTTTCTTCATTTTTCCTTCTAACTAACTTATAAACTAACTAATTATATTTTCTTCAATATTTAAAAGGGACAATTAAATTGGTGACGAAGGTGCCTCAGGCTTAGGTTCAGCATTAGCAAATTGCACTAATCTCTCAAATTTGGATCTTAATTTAACGTAAAAATGCGATATTTATTTTGGATTAATTTATTTTTAATACTTAAATGGAATAAAAAAATATTCTTTTAACTCATTTGCTTCTCATATTTTATTTTTAATTTAAGTCATTTTTCATTTTCATCATTTGCTTCAATAATTAAATAATTTATTATTATTTCATATTTTTTCTTCATTTTTCCTTTTAACTAACTTGTAAACTAATTAACCATACTTTCTTCAATATTTGTAAGGGGTAATTAAATTGCTGACGAAGGTGCCTCTAGTTTAGGTTCTTAATTAGCAAAGCTCACTAATCTTTCAAATTTGACACTTAAATTATAGTAAAAAAGCAAAAATTTTTTGGATTAATTTATTTTTAATACTTAAATGGAATAAAAAATACTCTTTTAACATATTTTCTTCTCATATTTTATTTTTAATTTAAGTCATTTTTCAGTTTCAGCATTTTCTTCAATAATTTAATAGTTGATTATTATTTCATATGTTTTCTTCATTTTTCCTTCTAACTAGTTTATAAACTAACTAATTATATTTTCTTCTATATATAAAAGGGTAAATTAAATTGGTGCTAATGGTGCCTCTGGCTTAGGTTCTGCATTAGCAAATTGCACAAACCTCTCAAATTTAGCACTTCATTTGTCGTAAAAACAAATTATTTATTTTGGATTGCTATTCTTTTTAATACCGAAATGGATTTTAAAAAATACTATTTTTACTTATTGCTTTTTGCTTCTCATATTTAATTTTTAATTTAAGTCATTTTTCAGTTTGAGCATTTGTTTCAATAATTTAATAATTGATTATTATTTCATATGTTTTCTTTATTTTTCCTTCTAACTAACTTTTAAACTAACTAATTATATTTTCTTCAATATTAAAAGGGGCAATTAAATTGGTGATAAAGGTGCCTCAGGCTTAGGTTCTGCATTAGCAAATTTCACTAATCTCTTAAATTTGACACTTGATTTATCGTAAAAATGCAATATTTATTTTGGATTAATTTATTTTTAATACTTCAATAGAATATAAAATACTCTTTTAACTTATTTTCTTCTCAAATTTAATTTTTAATTTAAGTCATTTTTCATTTTCAGCATTTGCTTCAATAATTAAATAATTGATTATTATTTCATTTCTCCTTATAACTAACTTATAAACTAACTAATTATATTTTCTTCAATATTAAAAAAGGTACAGTTATTTTGGTGACGAAGGTGCCTATGAATTAGGTTCTGCATTAGCAAAGTGCAGTAATCTCTTAAATTTGACACTTACTTTTAGGTAAAAATGCATTATTTCGTTAGAATTTTGATATTTTTTATACCTAAATAGATTCAAAAAATACTCTTTACATTATATGCTTTTTGCTTCTCTTATTAGAATTATATTTTTATTTTTTGATTTTAATTATTTTTTTAACTTTAATATAAAAAACTAAATAAAATCAAGAATACTTTTTTATTTGTAAAAATTTAATTCAAAATGTCTGTTTTTTTTTATTATATTTAAACTTATTTAATTATCATCTTTTTAATTATCTCTAATATATATTGATAGTTTTAGATAAATTAAAGTATCACAAAAATAAAAATTATTGAGCAAGTGCCTGAAAGCTAAAAGATTAGTTGTTAAAAAAACTAATTGAAATAATTAGATAGATTGTAAACAAAATATTCTAAATATAAATAAAAATATATTTATTAATAAAATTTCTTCACTCTCTGCTGTTTAAATTATAAATCATATTTTTAAAGAAGTAATAATGCATAAAATATAACTTTATGGTTATTTTAACTAGAATAAATTGAATAAAACATCAGATTTATTTAAATAAATAATTTGAAATTTATTAAATATTATTGTAAATCTTTTAATTAATTTTTAAATAAAATGAATATTAATACTCTAATAATTTAATAATATATAGTAAAATAGGAGATCTCTCCCGAATTATTTTTTCCCTATTTAAAAAATGGCTATTTTTGATATACTTCTACTAAATTTTTTTGAATTTAAATTATTTTTACATTTATTTACTTATTTATATATCTTAATAATTAAATATTATTGGCAGTAAAAATGTTAAGTAAGTTAACAAATAATTAATTCTAATATTTGTTGATTTCTATTCAAAAATAATAAATTTTAGTTTGATATATTATAATAAAATATATTTATTTATATATAAGGCTTAATAAAATGTCTTAACGAAAAATATATAAATAAGATTTCTTATTCATTTTTAACAATTTATTATATTAAATGATAAAATTTATTCTAATTTAGATTTAATTTATCAATAAAAACATTCTGTATAATAATTGATTTTTAACTTAACAAGTCCTTTGATTTTAAGTGCTTCTCTTTAATGATCAATCTGAGATTCATACAATCTGTTTTTTATTAATTAATTAGTTTATTTTACGGATTTTAAAGTACTTGATAATTTATCTAATTATATAACTATTTTAATTTATAATAATTTTTATTATCTTACTCAACACTAATAGCCAATACTTTTATATTTTTGCAGTTGAGTATCTCTTTAGATGTAAGCAGTTTTTCATTATGCCTAATATTGATATTATTTGTAAAAAATTAAAACAAAAATAATTTTACTTTAAATCACACTCAAAAGATGTCAAGCTTTATAAATTAGAAATACATTTCCCAAGTTTTGAATATCCATCATCAGTTATTTTATTTTTGCTTTTGTATTATTAATTAAATAATTATTTTTATTTTGCTATAATGTTACTTTAAAATATTTATTGAAAATATATTTAATATAAATCATAAAATAGTATTAAATTAATTGTAAAAATTTTTAATAATTTTATAAATTATTTTTTTAAAAATTATTTATTTTATAAGTTAAAAAAATTTAGGCTTTTAAGAAACATTTAGACAAGGTAAGACAAAAATATTAATTTTTGAGGAATCATGTAATAAAATAAACTTAAAATTAATTATTAATGTAAATTTTTCAAAATTAATTTTTTTACGAAATAATGAGAGCTAAATTTGTTAGCGAAATGCAACTACTTAAGCTACTAGCTATACTAAATGCTCCTTGATCTCCTATTAAATTTTAACTATGATAATAAGTAATTAGTAAAATCTTAAAGTCTATACTTGAACTAATAAAAGAGAATTATCAATAATTATTGGTTTTAACTAATTTTGGAAATAAACGAATTCATAAAGTTTCAATAAATTTAATAAAATACCTTAAATCTAACTTTAAATTAACAAGATTTTTAATATAAGCTAAAGCGATACAAATAGTATCTGTTCCTTAATCTCCAATTTAATTTTCTCTTTTATCAAATAAATTTAAATATAAAATTTAATCAAGAAAGATTTGTAAATATTTATTGATTTTTATTTATCTAAGATATTTTAATTATTTAATTAAATTTTAATCTAAAATATAAAATGATAAAATAGGAAATAAAAATAAATCACTTAAAGTTAAGAACTAAACTAGTAATTTAATGGCAGTTTTTTAATCCTTCAGCTATATTAGAGGCTTTATTATCATCAATTTTACTTTTTCTTTAATAATAAGGATATTCAGAATTTATTAGTTTTTTTTATTTTTTTATCAGAAATTATTAAAAACATTTTTAAAACTACTATTTCTGATTTGAAAGATAAAAAATTTATATTTCAATAGAAATAAGCTTAATTTTTATTCATTATGAAATCTTAATAAAGTAATTAAATTATTTTTTCTATTGTAGATATAATTAAAATTACCTAAAATTTAAATTTAGTTATTAGATTGTTTTAATGGACACTATAGCTTAAAATATTTTAGAAAGGCCTTCTTAATGGATTAAGCTGCAACTAATTTAATAAATTATTAATATTTTCAAATAGAATAATAAAAAATGATTTACTCTATTTAAAATTTGAGGGATGTTAGTTTTATCCAAGTTTTCAATTGTTGAGCTAAAAGGAATGCTTCTGATTAATTTGAAATTTTCTAGGTACTTTATTTAAATAAATTAAATTTATTAATTAATTTGGTTATCATTCAAAAGATAAATAAAAAAGCAATAAAGAAAATTTTTGTTATTATTACTTTAAATAATTTAAAATAATAAAAAAATCTATTCATATTATAAAGAATTAAGGCATTATTTAGCATAAAAGTTTTTCTAATTCTAAAGATATTAATTTCAAGTTGAAATTATTTAACTATATTATTTTTAAAAAATAATATTGTGTTAATTTTAATCACTATGTTTTTACCAGAAATTCAAGTTCAAATGAGACCTATATCTTGTTTTCGATTCTACGAACTTTTAATAAACAACAATAAAAAAAGTAAATGTAAGTTTAATAAGATAAAAATATGATAAGTACATCTTTCAAATTATAAAATATTTTTTCCTATTCTTAAATCATTTTTTACACTTTAGGCTCTTTTTTTTATATTAAAAAATACAATTCAAATTCAGATAAATTTACATTTATTTCTTAATTAGTAATTAAAAAGTATTTCTTTTATAAACTTAATAATTTCAAACAAATATAATAGAACTTAATATAACTATTTATTTTAAAAAATCTTCAAAAATAATTAACATTTTACTTTATAGGCTATATATAGTAAAATGGGTCATCCAGCACAAGATATAAGTCAAAGTATAAACCACTTCCTTATATATCCATGAAATTGAAAAAAGATAATATTTGTCCAAGATGTATATTTTGGCAAACTTATTAAAAAACTTTCTAAATAGTTACATATCTCTTATTTATGATTAATTTTCTAAATTTATATTTGATCTCTGTTTTATTTATTCTCTCTATCCAAATTAAATCTTATTAAAAAATAATTAATTAATTAAATAATTTTGAAATTTATTAAATTTAAATAAATTGTTTCTAAATAAATGTCAAAAAAATAAATGATAAAATAGAATAAATATTTTAAAAGCTTAAAAGATGTAAGCATTTATTTTTTAATTAATTACCCTTTAATTTTATTTTTTCCATAAAAAAGTTTTTGAACTCTTAACTTTAAACTCACACTGATCTCCATATCAAACACAGGTAAATTAAATTTAAAATAATTTACCTTATTTATATTAACATTGCTATCAAGTTAAAAATTTTTTTCAAGAAATATTATTATCGATCTTATTTATAATTTTATTCAAATTTTTATATCTTATTTTTCATTTTCAACTTTCGCTTAAATTATTTACTTGTTTCTTTATTAATTCATATTTTTATTCATTTTTCCTTCTAACTAACTAATATTTTCTTCAATATTTAAAAAGTTTCAATTATAATAAAATTGCTTATGAAGATGCCTCAGACTTAGGTTTTGGATTAGCTAGCTGCATTAATCTCTCAAATATGACACTTAATTTACGGTAAAAACAGTTTATTTGTTTTAGATTGTGATATTTTTTAATATCAAAATTAATTAAAACAAAAACAATCATTTTACTTGATTTATTTAATTACTTTTTGATTCTTATTATGTTTTTTTAATTTTCTTTATTCATATTTCATATTTTTATTCATTTTTCCTTCTTACTAACTAATATTTTCTTCAATATTTAAAAAATTTCAATAAAATTGGTGATGGAGCATCACGCTTAGGTTCTGGATTAGCAGGCTGCATTAATCTCTCAAATTTGACACTTGAGTTAGGGTAAAAACAGCTTTTTTGTTTTAGATTGCGATATTTTTTAATATCAAAATGAATTAAAAATAAAACAATCTTTTTACTTGATTTATTTATTTACTTTTTAATTCTCGTTATTTTTTTTAATTTAAATCATTTTTTATTTTCAACCTTTACTTAGATTATTTACTAGTTTCTTTATTCTTAACTCATATTTTTATTCATTTTTCCTTCTAAATAACTAATATTTTCTTCAATATTTAAAAAGTTCCAATTAAATTGGTAATTAAGGTGCCTCAGGTTTAGGATCTGGATTAGCTAGTTGCATTAATCTCTCAAATTTGACACTTGATTTAGAGTAAAAAAACAGATTATTTGTTTTAGATTATGATATTTTTTAATATCAAAATGAATTAAAACTAAAACAATCTTTTTACTTGATTTATTTATTTACTTTTTGATTCTCATTATGTTTTTT
>JH720061.1:128541-151494 GCA_000231845.2 Tetrahymena malaccensis 436 | reverse complement strand
ATGAAGGTGCCTCAGGCTTAGGTTCTGGATTAGCAAGCTGCATTAATCTCTCAAATTTGACACTTGATTTAAGGTAAAAACAACTTATTTGTTTTAGATTGTAATATTTTTTAATACCAAAATGCATTAAAAGAAAAACAATCTTTTTACTTCATTTATTTACTTTTTGATTTCAATTAAGATATTGATTTTATAATTTTAAGATAAAGATTGAAAAAAATAAGAAATAAAATACGATTCATCAAAAATTTAATTAAAATATTTTTAATTTTTTTAATTTTAATTTATTCATAAAATAATTAAAATATTTACACATATTATTATGTAATTATCTCTAATATCTATTAATAGTTTCAATAAAATTAATGAACCATAGAGAAAAAAAATAATGAGCAAGTATCTAAAAGCTAAAAGATTAGTTGTTAAAGCTTTATTTTTCTGACAAACATAAAATGAAGCATAGAGTATATCTTTTGTTCGTCATAATATTACTGGCTCTATTTTTATGTGAAATATATATATAAATAATACTAAATGAATTTTTATTTAAATTCTAAAGCTAAAATTTATATTTTATATTTGTGAAAGAAACTAACAATCAATAAAGATAGATTTATGATAAAAAAAAGTAATAAATATAGGTAGAATTGATAAATTGAAAAAAATGTTTAAATATAAAATCAATTAATTTTATTTATCTTTATTTTTATATTTTTTAAACTAAAATACATAGAATATTAGTTTACGTTAGTTTTATTAAATCCAATTAAATAATATGTTAAATTTATTAAAAGAATATTAAAAAAAAAAATGACCTTTTAAATCAATAAGTACAAAATAAATAATTAATGAAAAAGGTGTATATTTGCATTAGATAATATCAAATTAAGAAATTTTATTTTGTAGAAATTAATTTTACAATAAAAACAATGAATTTTTGAATATTATTTATGAATTAGCAACATAAAATAAAGTGACAAGTATCGATCAATATTTTTAAGATAAAAAAAATTAGTCAAATATTTAAAAATCATAATCAGGATCAACTAGATAACCTTTTAGGTTTACTTTATCAAATAGTTCTTTGAATTTTTTATCAATTTTGAGTTAGTTTTTTATTTATATCATGGTTCGTTTTGAGAATGTGACATATTTTATTTTTTCTTTTAAGGTTAAAAGGGAAGCTAGAATTAGTTTCATTCCTTCTTCGTTAAAATCATCAAGCAGCTAGATATGCAGCAAGTTATTTTACGATTGCTAAATCATTTAGCAAAGTGGCTGGTAAAAATGTTTTATTTTTGTTTCTTTCCACTTTTAAATAAATAGCTAATTAAATTATTAGTTAATTTGTTCTATTGCTAAATTAATATAGACTTGCTCAATAGTTTTAGAATTAGATAATGATTTAAATAATTAAGAGTAATCTAATTAAGCTTATTTATAGGGTGTTCTAGTAATGCTCAAACTCTTTAAACTTCGTGAATTTTAAATCAAATTAGACAGACTATTCAATATTTATTATTTAAAGAAAAAATCTATTTCTAGTATTTCTAATTCTTTTAGATCTATTAAATGAGAAAATAACTCATATTAAGAATCGTTAGCCTCATTTATAAGCTATGGTAAAAAATCTCCTAAATCAGAAAATCCTTTTAAAGTTAATTATCTTATCTTTTATGATTTTTTAACGGTTTATAATATCTTATCAAATCTTTTATAATCTTCACAAATAAAATCATAAACCAGACTTTTCATGTTTTATAAACAAACTTGTTCAAATTATTTTGAGTAAGAAATCCTTACATTTAAATCATAGTAAATAGAATTTGGTTCTTTTTTTTCATACATTATTAATGGTTAGCATTTATCTTGCTGTAAGATGAAAAAATGTATGGTTTTATGAATATCTAAAATTTGTAATAAATTTATGTAATTGAGAGATATAGGATCTTTCAATACTAATTTTACCTTTCGAAGAGCTTAAGATTACGAAATAAAATTAATGATATTACATTAATTTGTGATTTCAATATTTAAATTCTACAATTCTGTCAAAGAAGTTAAAATATCAAGTGAATTCTTTTCAAAATATTTTTAATTGGGATCAGAAATATTTTTCTCAAAATAATTTTAATTTGGTTCAGAATTATTTTTTTTCTAAAGTATTTCTTTTCTTGATATTTATGAGGCTTGTTCGGTTGATATTATTTATGTTTAAGAATTCACTTTCAGATATTGTAATTTAGTTGCAGATTTAAAGTTATTATAATTCAAATAAACTTAATTTTATGAACTGAATTTGTAATCTAAATCTAAACTTTGCAAGCTATAATTGTTAAAATTCAATTCTGTTCCCATTTAATGCAGTTTAATAGATGTAACTTTGTTGATGATTCTGTAAAAATTTTCACTACTGTTTTCGTCAATAGTAATATTTTCTGTAGAGAAATGGTAGAGCATCTTTATTCTTGATATTTGATAAAACAAATTAATCTGTTTGTTAACTTATTATTTTATTTGATTCAATTTTAAATGCTAACAAAATACTCTTATTTAACTATTTTCTAAATCACATTAACTCATTGCATTCGATAGTATCTCTGTAAAAAAATCATATTAAAAATATTAATCATTGTTTTCGGAATTTATGTTTATTTATTATAAATTGCGCTAACTAAATATAATTCTAAATAATAATTCAATTAATTTTGGTACAGTTTTTTCTCCAAAACTTTCATTAGAAATATAAATTTAGATTATATTATATGATTTAAGGGAAAGCAAAATTTGGATAACAGATAAAAGTGATAATGGTTAGTCTAATTTCAAGTGAATTAAAACTGTAATAGGAGAGTTAAATTCTAACAAAGAAGTCTAAACGTAATCGTTATAGTTATGGAAGCTATCAAGATCTTTAACGTAAGGGTTAAATTCCATTTGGTTAGACTATTCAAAGCTGTAATCGCTATATCTAAGTTTTTTATGGTATTAAAACTCTTAGATATCAATACTACCTTCACATAAATCATGTTCAAATATAAACCATTTAGATATTTTCTTCTTAAATTTTTTATCGCAATTATCTATTTATTTAACACATTCATTCTATTTTTTGTTACTACTCAGCTATTCCAATTTTGGATAATAATTTAAATTAAAAATATTTTCTATATTTTTAAATTAATTTTTAAATAACTTTTTCCTTGTTTCAAATATTTAATTGGAATTCTTTTCTTCTAAGTTTTCATCCTTTTCATTATCAATCAAAAGCTTTTTCTTAATGTAAGATTTTAAATTTTCATAAAACCTCATTTGTTAATTAATTTTTGCTATTTTAGATTCTATCTCTCTTTCATCTTCATTCCTCTTAAAAGACTTTTGCTTTTGCTTTTCTTCATCATTCATATTTTTTTCATTAGTGGCATATATTTTAGGATTAAACTACAAAAGTCTTAAGCTTTATTCTGATTTTTGTTATTATTATTTTACATACAAATCAACTCCTTAAGTTAAATAAAATATTTTATTTTCTATGTATTAATCAATTTTTTATTTTTTATGCTAAATCTCAAATTCTTAATTTGTATTTTAATAAGTTCTAAATCTTCTGTGACCCATTTTTTTTATTTTTTTATTATTATTAGAGCCTTTTGTATTTAGTTAATTAATTAATGATTTATATTTAATTATTTGTGATTGATTGTGTTTTTTGAATTGTTTAATGTATAATTAGAGAGTCTATTAAAAAAAATTTAATTTAGGCAAAATAAGTTGAGGAGATTCAATTAAAAAAAATCCCTCAACCTTTGCCAAGTTTTTTTAATAAATTGCAATCATTTTTAAAGATTTAAGATGTAAGAATAGCAAAATTTGACCATTCTAATATGTTGGATATAAGATAAGTATTATATTTAAATAGGTTTATATAATTAATTTAGCAAAAATAAACTCATATCTTATATGGATCAAAGTAGTATTTATTTATAATAAATAAAAGTACAAGTTAGACTTTACCAGCAATCTCGCTCGGATTTCAAGTAGCTAAATAATTTAGCTAAATGAAATAGACTGAAATTAGCATTAGAATAAAAGAGTCTATCTAATTGAGAATACTTTATTTTTAATGAGACCAAATAAAATTTGGTATGGAATAAGATGCTTTTGTTTTCTTTTAATTTTGATAAAAGATATCTATAGATATTTCCTTGAAAAGATAATTAAATATTTTTTGTTTTTTATAAATGGCATACAGACGATTTTTTTAGTATTTAACAAAGAATAAATATTAACCTATATTAGAGCTCATTTATCATTAGTATTTAATTTTTTTTGAAAAAATAAGCAAAATGAAATGTGGTGAATAAATACTTATTATTAAATTAAATAATATATTAGTTAACAAGATAATTCTTTTAAAAAGATTAAATTAAAAGTTAAGTATAAAATAAGAAATTATGTTGTTTTCTTGTTTGAAATAGATTATTTTTATTAAAGAACAATGATCTAAAATATCGTATTTAAATATCTAGTTAGATAGAATTTAAAATGAAAGTTCATTTATTATGTTAATATTGATGTAAAAAAAGAATATCTAACAATGAACTGAATGAAATTAGAAGTCTGTTAAAAGAGAATATTTAATTGTTGTCTAATTTATTTTTAACAAATGATTGAAAAATAAATAATTTTATTGGAACTCTTTGATCACTAATTAGATTTAATAAATTATTTATTTATTATTATTAAATAAGCATTTCCTAAAATAAATATACCACAATTTTTTAATTTTGTAATTTTAGAATTGTCCAACCTTTATCTTTATTTCAAACTTATTTAAGCAGAAAAAAATATTTAAAAATGAAAAAAAAAAATTGTAAAATTGAAGAATTATAAGTTTTAATTTTATTTTTACATACTTATCTACCCTTAAATTTTTTTATTTATATATCAATCGATAGTTAATTTTTAACTTTGTTTGAATGTGAAAACTTTTAATTTTCTAGTCTTTTTAATATACTTTATTTGATTGTGCTAACAATTGCAAAATGAAATGGAACTCCACATATTTTATCTCAAATTTAATTGGTATTAGAATCCTAATTAATTCTTATTAAAAATAAATAATTCTTTAACTATTCATCTTATTAAATTAAATATAAAAAAAAATAAATGATATAGTAGAATAAATATAGAAATCTTAAAGATGTAATTATTTATCTTTTAATTTACTTCTACTTAACTTTATTTTTACCATTATAAAAGCTTTTAAACTCTTCCCTTTAGTATCATAAAAATCTCTAAATTGATTTAGGGTAAATTAAATTTATTATCATTTACTTTTATTTAACTATTAATATCAAGTTTAATTTTTTTATGAAATTTTTATCTTTATTTTGTTTTTTATTTTTATTAATGTTTATACAAATACATCTATCTTTTTTATCATCATTTGCTTAAATAAGTTAATAGTTGATTACTATTTTCCTTCTAACTAACTAAAATCAATTTAATTACATTTACTTTAATATTTAAAAGGGACAATTAAATTGGTGACTAAGGTGCCTCAGACTTAGGTTCTCCATTATCAAAATGTACAAATCTCTCAAATTTGACACTTAATTTGTGGTAAAAACACATTATTTATTTTGAGTTGTGATATTTTTTAAAACCTAAATAGATTTAAAAAATACTCATTTTACTTATTTGCTTTTTGATTCTCATATGTTTTTTTAATTTAACTAATTTTTCATTTTCATCATTTGCTTCAATAATTTAATAATTGATTATAATTTCCTATGTTTTCTTTATTTTTCCTTTTAACTAACTTACAAAAAAAAACTAATTATATTTACTTCAATTTTTAATAGGAGAAATTAAATTGGTGACTAAGGTGTCTCAAACTTAGGTTCTGCTTTAGCAAAATGCACTAATCTCTAAAATTTGACATTTAATTTGTGGTAAAAAAATGTTATTTCTTTTAAATTTTGATGTTTTTTAATACCTAAACATATTTAAAAAATACTCATTTTACTTATTTGCTTTTTGATTCTCATAAGTTATTTTTAAGTTAAACATTTTTCATTTTCATCATTCGCTTCAATAATTTAATAATTGATTATAATTTCATATGTTTTCTTTATTTTTCCTTCTAACTAACTTATAAACAAACTAACTATATTTATTTCAATATTTAAAAGGGGCAATTAAATTAGTAGCTAAGGTGCCTCACACTTAGGTTTTGTTTTAGCAAAATGCACTAATCTCTCAAATTTGACACTTAATTTGTTGTAAAAACACATTATTTTTTTTGATTGTGATATTTTCTAAATAGATTTAAAAAATACTCATTTTATTTATTTGCTTTTTGATTCTCATATGTTATTTTTAGTTTAAGTCATTTTTTATTTTTATAATTTGCTTTAAAAATTTAATAATTGATGATAATTTCAAATTTTTTCTTTATTTTTCCTTCTATCTAACTTATACACAATCCAATTAAATTTACTTCAATATTTAAAAGGGACAATTAAATTGATGACTAAGGTGCATCAAGCTTAGGTTCTGCATTGGAAAAATGCACTAATCTCTCAAATTTGACACTTAATTTATCGTAAAACACATTATTTTTTTGGATTGTGATATTTTCTAAATAGATTTAAAAAATACTCATTTTACTTATTTACTTTTTGGTTCAAATATGTTTTTTTAATTTAAATCGTTTTTCATTTTCATTATTTACTTCGATAATTTAATAATTTATTATACTTTCTTTATTTTTTCTTCTAACTAACTTATAAACAAACTAATAATATTTACTTCAATATTTAAAAGGAGAAATTAAATTGGTGACTAAGGTGCCTCAGACTTAGGTTCTGTATTAGCAAGCTGCACTAAACTCTCTAATTTGACACTTAATTTGTGGTAAAAACGCATTATTTCTTTTGTCTTGTGAGATTTTCTAAATAGATTTAAAAAATACTCCTTGTTTGATTCTCATATTTTATTTTTAGTTTAAATGATTTTTTATTTTCATCATTTGCTTCAATAATTTAATAATTGATTATAGTTTCATATGTTTTCTTTATTTTTCCTTCCGTCTAACTTATAAACTATCTAGCTATATTTACTACAATGTTTAATAGGAACAATTAAATTGGTGACTAAGGTGCCTCAGACTTAGGTTCTTCATTAGCAAAATGCACTAATCTCTCAAATTCGACACTTAATTTGTGGTAAAAACACATTATTTCTTTTGTGTTGTGGTATTTTCTATATAGATTTAAAAAATACTCCTTATTTGCATTTTGATTCTCATATGTTATTTTTATTTTAAGTCATTTTTCATTTTCATCATTTGCTTCAATAATTTAATAATTGATTATACATGTTTTCTTTTATTTCCTTTTGTCTAACTTATAAACAAATTAATTATATTTACTTCAATATTTAATAGTAACAATTAAATTGGTGGCTAAGGTGCCTTAAGCTTAGGTTTGGCATTAGCAAAATGCATTAATCTCTCAAATTTGACACTTAATTTGTTGTAAAAATACAATATTTCTATTGAATTGTGATATTTTTCAATCCTAAATAGATTTAAAAATTACTCATTTTATTTATTTGCTTTTTGATTCTCATAAGCTATTTTTTTTTAGTTTAAGTCATTTTTCATTTTCATCATTTGCTTCAATAATTTAATAACTGATTATAATTTTTTAAGTTATCTTTATTTTTCCTTCTATCTAACTTATAAACAATCTAATTATATTTACTTCAATATTTAATAGGAACAATTAAATTGGTGACTAAGGTGCCTCAGACTTAGGTTCTGCATTAGCAAACTGCACTAACCTTTCAAATTTGACACTTAATTTGTCGTAAAAACACATTGTTTTTTTGGATTGTGATATTTTCTAAATAGATTTAAAAAATACTCATTTTATTAATTTGCTTTTTGATTCTCACATGTTATTTTTAATTTAAGTCATTTTTCATTTTCATCATTTGCTTCAATAATTTAATATAATTGATTATAATTTCATATATTTTCTTTATATTTTCTTCTAACTAACTTATAAACAAACTAAATATATTTTCTTCAATATTTATTAAAAAGGTACAATAAAATTACATACTAAGGTGCCTCAAGCTTAGGTTAAGCATTAGCAAACTGCACTAATCTCTCAAATTTGACACTTGATTTGTCGTAAAAACACATTGTTTTTTTGGATTGTGATATTTTCTAAATAGATTTAAAAAATACTCATTTTATTTATTTGCTTTTTAATTCTAGTTATTTTTAGTTTAAATCATTTTTCATTTTCATCATTTGTTTCAATAATTTAATAACTGATTATAATTTTTTATGTTATAATTATATTTTCTTCTATTTAACTTATAAACAATCTAATTATATTTACTTCAATATTTAATAGGCACAATTAAAATGGTGAGTAAGGTGCCTCAGACTTAGGTTTTGCATTAGCAAAGTGCACTAATCTCTCAAATTTGACACTTAATTTGTCGTAAAAACACATTATTTCTTTTGAATTGTGATATTTTCTAAATAGATTTTAAAAATATTCTTATTTGCTTTTTGATTGTCATAATTTATTTTCAATTTAAGTCATTTTTCATTTTCAGCATTTGTTTCAATAATTTAATATATGATTATTATTTCATATGTTTTGTTCATTTTTACTTCTAACTAACTTTACTTATAAATAAATTAATTATATATTTTCTTCAATATTTAAAAGGTACAATTATATAGGTGCAAATGGTGCCTCAGGCTTAGGTTCTGCATTAGCAAACTGCACTAATCTCTCAAATTTGATACTTAATTTGTAGTAAAAACACATTATCTATCTCTTTTGAATTGTGATATATTTTAATATCTAAATGGATTTAAAAAATACTCCTTTTACTTGCTAGAATAATACTTTAAAAATTTACTTTTGATTTTGATAATTTTTTTAACTTTAACATAAAAAACTAAATAAATTAAAGAATTATTTATTTATTTATTTTTAAAAATTTAATTAAAAATATTTGCTTTTTTTTACTTATTGAAATTTATTTAAATATTATCTTTTTAATTATCTCTCTTATGTATTAATAGGTTTAATTAAATTAATCTATCACAAATATAAAAAATATTGAGTAAATATTTTAAAGCTAAAAGATTAGTTGTTAAAAGAATTTATTTCTGATAAAAATAAGAGACAAAAATTGATAGAATGTAAAACAAAATTTTCTAAAAATAGAAAAATATATTTATTTATGTATATTTTTTATATTTTTAAATTAGTAATAATACAAAAAATATAACTTTATTATTATTTTATTTAATAAATTGAATGAAGTATTAGATTTATTCAAAATATAATATAAGTGGAATAGTGTGGTCTAGAAACCATTATATATATGTTTGTAAATATATTCTTTTTTCAAATATATAGTAATTTCTTAAATATTAATATTTATTTAAATGACTTATGAATCTTTCTTTAATTCTATTAAAAAAGATTATTTTATTTAAATAAATAAAAAGTATTAAATATTTTATTATTTATTTTAAATATTAGTTAAAATTATTTACTAATTTTTAATTCTTTAAATTTAAGTTATTTTTATTGCTGAAGAAAGTTATTTTATAACTTATAAAATATTTCTATCCATCAATAATTTATTAAGAACATTAATATAATTAAAATTAATTTTTTATTTATATATTTTATTCTAATTGTTTAAATATTAATATTCATTTGAATGGTTTATGAATATTTCTTTAGTTTTTATTCTAATAGATCTATTTTATCTAAATAAATAAAAATTAATAATTTACTAATTTTTAATTCTTATTAAATTAGGTATTTTTGTTGCTGAAGAAATCTATTTTATTACTTATTACATACATATCATGTAAATACTTTTTAGTTAGTTAAATTAAGGCTTCTGAAAATAATTATTTTATTTTAATTGGTTAATCAATTGTCAAAAAACTAGCTAATTGTTCTTCATTAAATATCTATACCATTATAATTTATAAAGAAAATCAAAATAATTAAGATAAGCTTTTTATCTTTATTCTAATTGCTTAAATATTAATATTAATTTGATTGGTTTATGAACCTTTCTTTAATTTTTATTTTAAATAGCTCTTATGGTATTTAATACTTGAAATATTTTTTAATTTTGTTATCGCACGCATTATTTAAACATATAAATAGACATACAAAAAATTAAATTCACATCAATAATAAAGTTAGTTATTTCTCTTAAGGTAATAAATAGAATCTGAAGAAGCTATTTAAGTTTTTACTTATGTTTTTTTAATTACTTTTTGCTAACTTCATTTGAAAACTTTAAAATTTAATTTTATAAAGAAAGAGCTCATTATTATTAAATGATTTTTAAAAATGAATATCTATTTCTTATTAGCAAAGATGATTCAAACCTTTATTTGGGTTTCTAAGTAGAACTAAATTACTAATTAAACCTTTTTCATTTAGAAAGTGAATTGATTAAGAAATAGAATAGATTCCTGGTTTAATTTTTGAATTGAAATTAAAATATGCAATTAGAAATTTGTCTATTCTTTATCAATTTTTATTAAAAAATTCAATTCATTTTGGAGTAATTTCGACGTATTTAATTAGGATAGAAATAATCTTTGAAATTTGATTAAAAAATTATATATATGTTCAGTGTAATTCATTTATTTTTATTGATTCAAAAACTAATCAGATTTTTTTAGGCATTTACTCATTTTTTAATAAAGAAATTTATCAAAGGTTCAAGCAGTCAATTTAAAAGTACATTACGAAATACATAGAGACTCAATATTAAAAATTAAAATTCAATAAATAACAAACACTTAATTAAATCCACGCTTTTAAAACTTCATTTCTTAATAAATGCAACAAGGACAATTCGAACAGTAGCAATAAGTAAAATATCCCCCACTAGCTCCTTAACCAGCTTAAACTATTGGTGAGCCTGTTTATTATATGGCAAATAATCCTTAATGTTAACAATATTAACAATAGCCTCTTGGCTTTTAACCATAAATGAATTAATAATAGATGGCTAACAATCCTTAATATTAAGTATATCCATAATAATGCTAACCTTAAATGTACTAATAACAACCTTTTTCTAATTAACCTTAAATGCAACAGTAACAATAACTACAATAACCATAACCAGCTTAGTTGACCGCAAAGCAAATATGTTCAAATACATCAGACCCTGTATCTGTAGTGTGTCCAGCATGTAATAAGTATGTCTTAACAGAAATTAAAAAAGTAAGACCACCAGGTTTAATCTCTTTAGCATTTAACACTGTAACTCTTGGATTAGTTTCAGCTACAAAAGATAAATTTCATTATTGCCCTAATTGCAATACAGAAATAGGAGTATGCTAAGTCATTAAAGGCAAAAAAATTAAAAGAAAGTGATTTTATTACAAACTTTATAAGTATTATAAGTATATATTAATGTGTTGTATTGCTTTTTGGTTATTTTAAAATAAATTCAATTGTTTTGGATTTAAAATACAAATTAAATAGAACTGGCTATTTTTCATTCAGAATCCTTTTTAGTTGTTGTTGATTGGTTATTTTTAACAAATCTTTTGTTTATATAAATTGCATCAAATAGTTAAAAGTTGTAATTATTCAATTTTATTTAATTATTTATCTTAATCAAATAAATGATAATGTAATACCTTCTTACTCAAAATATAGTTAGAAATATTTTTATTTTTTAGAAAGTTAGATAAAAAAATAAGGATTAATTTTATTTAAACCAAATTTCTCATCTTATTTCGATTAAATGCAGTATATAATTTTATTAAGTTATTATATACTACCTATAAAATCAATTATTCAAGTTTAAAGTATTTAGTAAATCACTCTTTTTAATCAAAAATGTATTGACTGCTTAAAACTGAGGAGACCCTGAAAAAATTCTTTTTACTACCTATTAATTCTTTTTAAGAGTGAATCGACATTTAATTTAATTATTATTTTTTGATTATATTTGAGCGAAAACAGAAGCAGTTGTATTGAAAGCAAATCATAGTAATCATATTCATGTGCCTATTCAGTTAACTTATTTTTTAGAAAAATCAAATAATTATTTAAATAAAAACATAATAAAATGCTGATTAATTTTATTTGATTTAAAAAATAAAGATTAATAATCCAAAATGAATTTACTAATTATAGGAAATAAATAGTTATATTATTTTGTAAATAAAAGAATTTTTTTTATTATTTAATTAGCGTAAATTAATTATTTAAAATATGATTCAAACAATAATGCAAGAAAGTATTAGGTAGCAATCATATTAATAGGTATTTTATCTATGATATTTTCTAAAAAGCATTTATTTAAATGAATAATAGGTGTTAGAAAATTATTAAATTGTTAAGCCATTTTTTAATTTCTAATCCAGTTAAATTCTAAACAAACCTTGTATAAGTAGATAACTCATTTATTTAATTTTAACTATTTTTTAATCAGTTTAATATCTAAAGCATATAAAATAAAGGTTTCCTTATGATTATTTTTTGGTGTAGTTCATCGAATAAATAAATTAGTCATAAAGTTTATTTAATCTATTATGAATATTTTTATTTGTTAATATTTAATTCCTTTTTTACTTTTTTTTTACAAAAATGAATTTTTCTTAAATTTAAACATTAATATTTATTTCTGAAAAATATGTTTTTATTTAAAGTATCACATGTATAAAATTAAACTTAGTTAATCTAAAAATATTTAAGCTTAGGTTTAATTAATAAATATATTTTGAAATCTAAATAGCATTAATGTAGATTCATTTTAATCATTAGATTGTTTGAAAAAAATGCTATTAAAATATTTAGGATTTTTGAGAAATAGTAAAAATAAATTAGGTAATAGACAAATACCTTCAAAATTTAATTAAAATTTTCATTCAATTATTAATTTACTTTTTATCATATGAAAAATTTAATCAGATTTTTTAAGATCTTTACTTTGATTTCAATAAGTTTTCCTAATTTTTTAAAAATCATTCAAAAAGTACCGCTCCCTTATAAGCTCTTTCCATGATTAGAAATTAAAATGAATAAACAAATAAATTAATAAATAAAAGCTAAAATTTGATAAATTAGAAAAACAATAATTAGGATTAATGGCGTTGTTGTATTTTTGTTAGATTATTCATAATCAAAACTATGAAAAAATTAATAAAAATATGCTCTTTTTAATGTTATATTGAAATAAAAGCATTAGATAGAATATATAATAAATTTGTCTATTTTACATTCAATTAATTAATAAATTTTTTTTTGAAAGGGTTTTGAAGTAATAATATTAAAGTATAAAATTGGGTAATAGATAGACAAAGCATTTGAAATTTAATTAAAATTTTCATTATAAAAATATATAATTTTTATCTATTTAAGAATTTAATCAGAATTTTTTAGATCTTTACTTTGCTTTCAATTAACAATTCTAATTTCTAAAAAACATCCATTAAAATGTTCCTTTCTTATGCGTAGCTATTCTAGATATTAATAATTATAATTTTATAAAAAAATAAACAAAAAATTAAATTTCACAAAACTAGACTTGTTAGTTCAATGTACTAAGATTAATACTACCCATAATAAGCTAAATATCCTCCTCTACCTCCATAACCAGCAACTGAAAATGGTGATTTTAATTAAAATAATATCAATAATTGTTAAAATTAATAATAGCCAACTGGGTATTAGCCTTAAATGTAATATTAATAACCATCAAATTTGAATTAGTCTTAAAATAAATATTAATAGGAATCTTACTAAAATTAAGCTTTCTAATAATAATAGCTACCGAATCAACCTCTAATATTTTCGAAATAAAATAACAATAATTTGTAATACTAATAATAACCTCAATCCTATTAACCTTAATTTTAGTAATAGTAGCAATAATAAGTAGCTCAACTAAGCGCTAAATAAATATGTGCTAAGTCTGATCATCCTGTATAAGTACTTTGCCCTAAATGTAATAAATTAGTTATCACTGAAATAAAATATTAGAGAGCTCCAGGATTAATTGGTTTAGTATGTGCAACTTTAACATTAGGAACAGTTAAAGCAGTGAAAGATAAATTCCATTCGTGCCCTAACTGTAATGAAGATTTAGGAGTATGTAAGTTTATAGAAGCAAAGAATTCTAAAAAAAGAAGATGTTGAAGAAAATTTAATAAATTTTTAAATAAAAAATAAATATTATATTCAAATTAATTCCTTTAATATTTTGCTACATTTGCTGTTTATATTTATAATTTTATTTTGTTGTAGCATAATTATTATATCAAAAATTACAAAATTCTTAAAAAGAAACCAACCTACTTTCTTTTGATATTACACCATCTAATGAAATAATAAATACTAAATTAGCTATTTATATTACAAAATTAAATAATTTATTGAGAAAGATTTTTAAAAATAATGTCTTCAAAATAAGACATTAAATGATACAGTAAAAACCTGTATTTACACCCCACCTCTCACTCCCCTATTTTGGTCCAGGGGCGATAATAACTTAATAAAAACCAAATTTCCTATTTTGTTCGATTGTCTAATTGATTTGGATGAATCGGAGTATATATTTTTATTAAATTACTTTATCTATGTAATATGTGTTAAAATCTATGATTTATTGAATTCTACTATCATTATTTAATAAACTTATTTTCAAATTAAATTTATCAACATCATTTATTTTAGATAGCTAGCTCTAAAGCTATTAGTTTATCAGGAAAATATCAAATTTTCTTACACTATTTATAAAATCAATGGGTTAAGTTTAAAGTGATCAGTTTTTTTACTCTTTTTAATTTGTTTCAAAAATATATTGATACTGAGGAGACCCTGAAAAAATTTTTTTAATTCTATTCATTCTATTTAAGAGTAACTTTACATTTATTTAAAAGTTTTTCTCATTAAATAAGTAAATGGAAATTTTTTGATTGTATTTAAGCGAAAATAGAAGCAGTGATATTGACTTTAAATTGTAGTAATCATATTCGTTATCCTATCCATTTAATTTACTTTTAAAAAAATCAAATAAATAATAAAATAAAATTCATTTTATTTGATTTAAAAAATAAAGATATATTAATTACACAAAATAAATAAATAAATTATGCTTTTCATCTATTTATTTATCTTTTTAAAATAGAGATATTATTTTGCACAGAAAAATATCTTTTATTTTTTAATTAATATAGTAACTAATAGTTTAAAATATACTTCATACCATAATGCAAGAAAGTATTAAGCAGCAATAATATTACTAGGTTTTTTTTTGAGTGATATTTTCTAATAAGCATGTATTTAAATTAATAATAGGTATTTAGATTATTATTAAATAGTACCCATTTTTTAATTTTTCATCATATTAAATCCTAAGCAAAACTTATATAAGTAGATAGCTCATTTATTATATTTTACATATTTTCTAATCAGTTTAATAATGATTAGTTTTTAGCATAGTTCATTCAATAAATAAATTAATCATAAAACTAATTTATATTAAATCTTTAATATTTATGAATATTTTTATTGTTAATATTTAATTCCTTCTTCACTTTCTTTTTCTCTTTTTACATAAATTAATTTTTCTTAAATTTAAATGTTAATATTTATTTCTGAAAATATGTTTTTATTTCACATGTATAAAGCCAAATTTATTTAACTAAAAAATATTTAAATTTAGGTTTAATTAATAAATATATTTGAAAAGTTAATTTAAATGGAGTTTATTTTGATTGTTTAATAAAAATCTATTTTACGAATAAACAAAGATTAAAAAAGTAAAAACTTTTTGTTATTTTAAAAATAGATTTATTTTAATCATTAGGTTGTTCGAAAAAAAATGCTATTAAAATATTTAGGATTTTTGAGAAATAGTGAAAATAAATTAGGTTATAGACAAAGGCTTTCAAAATTGAATTAAAATATTCATTCAATCAATAATTAGCTTTTTATCCTATCAAAAAAAATTAATCAGGTTTTTTAAGATCTTTACTTTGATTTCAATAAGTTATCCTAATTTTTTAAAAAGCATTTAAAAGTACCGCTCCCTTATAATATCTACCCATAATTAAAAAATAAAATGAATAAACAAATAAATCAACAAATAAGCTAGAATTTGATAAATTAAGATAAAAAAATCATTTGAAAATTTTATTATTGGTGTTTTATATTTGTTAGATTATTCACAATTAAATCTATTTAAAAAATGAATAAAAATATGCTCTTTTTATTTGTTATATTGAAATAAAAGCATTAGACAGAAATAATAAATTTGTCTATTTTACATTCAATTAATAAAAAATTTTTTTTGAAAGGATTTTGAAGTAATAATAAAAATATATAATTAGGAAATAGACAAAGCATTTGAAAATTTAATTAAAATATTCATTCAAAAAATATATAATTTTTATCCTTTCAAGAATTTAATCAGAATCTTTAAGATCTTTACTTCTCTTTCAATTAATAATTCTAAATTTTAAAAAGCATCCATTAATATGTTCATTTCTTATGCGTAACTATTCTTGATATTAATAATTAAAATATAATAAACAAATATACAAAAAATAAAAATTCACTAAACAAAACTTGTTAGTTCAATGTACTAAGATTAATACTACCCTTAATAAGCTAAATATCCTCCACTACCTCCATAACCAGCAACTACAAATGGTGATTTTGATTATAACTATAACAATAATGGTTAAAATTAATAATAGCCAATTGGCTATTAGCCTTAAATGTAATACTAATAACAATCAAATTTGAATTAGTCCTAAACTAAGTATTAACAGTAATCTTACTAAAATTAAGCATACTAATAATAATAGCTATCTAATCAACCTCTAACATCTTCTAAATAAAATAATAATAATTTTCAATACTAATAATAACCTCAATCCTATTAACCTTAAATGTACTAATAGCAGTAGGATTATAATAATTAGTGCTAATTCTAGTAATAGTAACAATAATAATCAACTCAACTAAGCGCTAAATAAATATGTGCTAAGTCTGATGATCCTGTATAAGTACTTTGCCCTAAATGTAATAAATTAGTTATCACTGAAATAAAATATTAGAGAGCTCCAGGATTAATTGGTTTAGCAGCAGCAACCTTAACTTTAGGAACAGTTAAAGCAGTAAAAGATAAATTCCATTCATGCCCCAACTGTAATGAAGATTTAGGAGTATGTAAGTTCATAGAAGCAAAGAATTCTAAAAAAAGAAGATGGTGAAGAAAATTCAGCAAATTGTCAAAATAAAAATAAATATTTTATTCATAAAAATTTTTTGAATATTTTGCTTCATTTATCATTCGTAGATATAAAAATATATATTTTATGGCATAATTATAATATTAAAAATTACAAGATTCTTAAAGAAAAACTTACTTGCTTTTGATATTATACCATCAGTTGAAATAATAAGAAATAAATTAACTATTAATATTTTAAAATTAAATAATTTATTAACAAACATTTTAAAAAATATTATCTTCAAAGTAATTATTTTTAAATTTAAAATGTTGAATAATATTTCCATATTAAAAAATGCATTTTTATTTTAGTTAAAATTAATTATAATATTATTAATAAATTTATAGTGTTACTTGTTTCCTTGCTTTATTTTAAATTACTGTTAAAAGAAATATTTTTTTAAGTCATTTAAATCTTTTAATATCATTATAAACATTTCCTAAAATTATTAGGTTTTACCCTATTTACTTTAATTTAGAATTAAAAACTAAAAATTATTTTTAATATTCAAAACATTTTTTTATATTAAAATCAGATATATATAAAAGAAATTTTTAATCAAATATCCTCTTCTAACTGACAATTGATAAAACGAATACTTTAAATAAAAAATAATTAAATTTATATAGATCAGATAGATAAAATTTATTAATAATAAAATATCTCTATTAAAAAAATGATTTAACAAAAAAGATAATATAAATAACTAGAAGATGTAATTTATTTTTAGGTTAAATACTCTTATTTACTATTTTTTTATTATAAATAAAGTTTTTAAACTCTTCATTGTCCTCTCATATTGATCTTAATATTAATACTACGTAAAAAATAATATAAATAACTTACTTACTTAAAAGCATTTATAAATCTTAATAAAATTAATCATAAGTTAAATTAAATTCAATAAATATTGATATATAAGAAAATAATTTTATTTAAGGTTTATTATAATTATATTTTTTATCTTTAGAACCACAAAAAGAATTGGTAAAACAGGTGCTTAAAAATTAAGTTCTTCCTTAGAGAAATGTATTTGTCTAGAAAAATTGAAACTAGATTTAGTGTAATTTATAAAATGCACATTTTATTTAGTGATTAATTAATTAAAAATTGAGATAATTAATTTTATCATTCACTTTATTGAGCTTCATTTATGTACAACTTTAGATTATTAAAATATGAAGTCTACTAAAAAATTAACTTTCATTTTTCATTTATTAATGTTATTATATTTAATAGCAGTAATAATCTCTATCAATCAGGTGCGACTAGTTTAGGTCAAGCTTTAAAAAATTGCACTAATCTTTAAGATTTAAATATCTAACTTATGTAAAAAAAGCTTGCATTTATCTTTAATCACTTTACAAAATCCACTATTAAATAAATTGATGATTTTATTTTTAGCTACTTTAATAAAATTGATACATTTATAATTAAGAAATGAAATGAAGTATTTAAAATTATTTTAAAGAGAAACTGCCCATAAAAAATTCATTTATGCTACTTATATAGAAAATAGACTATTTTTAAATTCATACTTTTGCTCTTAATTAAATTTAAAATCAAGGTTATTTTATTAATTTTAAGGTATAACAAAATTGGACCTGAGGGTTTAATAGGCTTAGTATCTCGATTAGCTAAATGTGCAAAACTAAGAAGTTTATAGCTTGATTTTAGGTAAATTAATTTAGTTATTTTTTTTAATTAAACAAAGAAGAAGAAGTAAAGAAATTATTTTCTAAGTTAAAATATTTAATTTTGCTTTATTTTAATATTTATTTTTTAATTTCTTTAAAAATGTAATTCACATTAATTTTTCTTTAAAAAAGCTATAATATAATTGGAATATAAGGTTCACAATAATTAATCTCTATTTTAGATTAATTTGTTAGTCTCTAAACTTTAAACTTAGATCTTAAGTAGAATTATTATGTTATTTTATATTGCACTAAAATTTCAAATAATTTATAAAAAGGCATAATAAAATAAAATCTAAGGGAATTTATTTTAGGATTAGGCTATTCTTTAAGAATGTGCAACAATCTAAAAAACTTAAAAATTGATTTAAGGTAAAAAAAGCAAATTTATATTGTCTTAATAAATTTAGTTTTTAGATAGATAAAAAGCTTGTTTAATTAAATGTTTTTGTTTATTCTAACTAAGTAGTTAAGATTATTGCTAAAAAACTTATTATTTTTAAAAAGTTTAAATAAAATAGGTTCATATGGTGCTTCAAACTTATATTCTGAATTAGCAAAAAATACAAATCTCTAAACCTTGGAAATTAATCTTTTGTAAATCTCTTAATTTTCTAGTCAAACAAACCTAAGAAATTATTAATGGTTTTTTAGAATTATAAATCCAAATTTTTATTTTGATTTTTTTTATTCTACAAATTGTTGTTATTTTTGATAAAAAGTAAAAATTTTGAATATTTTTAATGTGGTAATAATATAGGAAAAGGATTTGAATTTGAATGTGATCCTTCTTAAGAAAGCACAAATCTAAAAGCTTTAATAATCTAATTTAAGTAAATATTATTTGATCATTTTAATATAACGTTAACTAAAATTTATTTATTTTTAAAGTAATAATGATATTGGATTCAAGAAGTTAGCTTAGAATTTAGGTTCATTTATTGCAAAAAACATAAATCTCTTAAAACTATAATTGATGCTAAGGTAGCAATACATGTTTATTAATCATACCATAAATTTAACAATTAGCCAATATTATTCATGATATTTCTTCATTCATAAATCGATAATATTTATTTAAGCTTAATTTACCATTTTTCAAATTAATGAACCAACCAAAAAATTTATACAAATTTATTTTTATAAAAGAGATACTAATATGGATTAAGGTAGTATGTTAATGTTGTGTCATATGTTATAAAAATTAACGAAACTAGAAAGTTTGTAGCTTGATTTGGGGTATTTTAATTTTTAATTTTTTAAGTAAAATTGTAATTTTATAATCAACAAGTTTTAAATCCTTAATTACGAGGTACTTTTTGTTATTATCTTTTCATTTCACCTAAAGAAATATATTTATTTGATTTAATAGAGTAAATTTTATTGGAGAAGATTGGATATTAGTATTAAGTACTATTTTAATGAACAACAAAAATCTCTAAATTTTAAACCTCAAATTTTAGTAAAAATTAAATTTTATTAAAATCTAATATTTAAGCTTAATATATTAAAGCTAAATGAATTCTGATGTTTCTGTATCTAGCTTAGGTTCTGCTCTAGAAAATTGTAGCAATCTTTCAAATTTAGATTTATAAATATATAAAGTTCATAAATAAATTTGCAACAAATACATAGCTAATTTAACTTAAGCTTTCAAAAAATTATCTAATCTCCAAAAATTGACATTAGATATCAAGTAAAAATGATATATTATTTAATTATAGCATTATTTTTAATATTTTTGAATAACTCAGATTATTTATTTGATTAAAATATGTATATTTTTAATAAAAATATTTACTTTATATCTAAAAAAGCTTTAATTATGTTGAATCTTCTTTTATCTCTGATTTAATTACTGTTTTAGGTAGTTAAAGTAACCTTAAAATTTTGTACCTCTTTGTCGGGTAAACATTTTTTTGCATTTTACTTCTATGATTTTTCTTTAATCTTTTTATGAATGATTTATTTATTTAAAGCTACACACTAGTTTTCATCAATACTATTTTATGTTTATGTAGCCCTCTTAAGCATTTGAATAACATCTAATATCTTTCGTTTTACATTAAGTAACATTTTCATTTATCTTAATAAATAAATATATTATTTCTTACATAAAATTGACATTCTAATTTTTACATATTTATTTTTATATAAAAAGCCACAATTTAGATCAAGTGTAAAAATAAAAATTAAGACATTTGATTGACAAATTAAAACGGTTAACAAAGATATTTTTATTGATATGAAATAGAAAAGTAAATAAATTATTTATAGCACTTCCAGCTTTTAAAATTAATTTATTTAACAAATATATGTATTTTTCATTCATTTTTTTAAATTAATTTATCAGAATTTATTAGGTATACTGTGATTTATATTTCACAGCCAAAATATATATTTTGGGGCCTAAATTTCATTTTTTGCTTATTTTTACAAAAATGAAAAAAAATTTTTTAATTTGAAGAGTGTAGTTGGTGCTGATTTCACACCTAAAGAATCTATTATATCCTATCCAAATTTATTTTATTAAAAGTAAATAATTAATTAATTCACAATTTTTATAATTAATTAAATTTCGATAAAATTTTTTCTACCTAAACAAAAACAAAATAAATGATATAATAGAATTAACATTATAATAAGCTAGAAGATGTAAGTATTTATTTTGTAATTAATTACTCTTTAATTTTATTTTTAATATTAAAAAAGTTTATAAACTCTTCTCTTTAAACTCATACTCATCTCAATATTGATCTCAAGTAAATTTAATAAATAAAAATTATTCTTATTAATTTTATCATTATTATTAATTTAAATTTTTTTTCAAAAAATATTCCCATAGATATTATTATTTATTCAAATTTATATTTATGTTTTTTATCTGATTTTTAATTTTCATAAATTAAATTATTTAAAAGTTTATTCTTAATCATATTGTTATTCATTTTCCTTATAGCTAACTAATATTTTCTACGATATTTAAAAAGTTACAATTAAATTGATGACGAAGGTGCCTCAGGCTTAAGCTCTGCATTAGCAAAATGCACTAATCTCTCAAATTTGACACTTGAACTCTAGTAAAAACAGCTTATTTGTTTTAGATTGTATTAATATAAAAACGAATTAAAACTAAAAAAATCTTTTTACTCGATTGATTTACTTTTTGATTCTAATTATACTTTTTTAATTTAAGTCATTTTTTATTTTCAGTATTTGCAGATATAAATTATGAAATAGTTTATTCTTAATTCATATTTTTTATTTTTTTTCCTTCTAAATAACTAATATTTTATTCGATATTTAAAAAGGTCCAATTAATTTGGTGATGAAGGTGCCTCAGGCTTAGGCTCTGCATTAGCAAAATGCACTAATCTCTCTAATTTGGAACTTGATTTAAGGTAAAAACAGCTTATTTGTTTTAGATTGTATTAATATAAAAACGAATTAAAACTCTTACAATCTTTTTACTTGATTGATTTACTTTTTGATTCTAATTATACTTTTTTAATTTAAGTCATTTTTTATTTTCAGTATTTGCTGATATAAATTATTTAATAGTTTATTCTTAATTCATATTTTTTATTCATTTTTCCTTCTAAATAACTAATATTTTATTCGATATTTAAAAAGTTCCAATTAAATTGGTGAATAAGGTGCCTCAGGCTTAGATTCTGGATTAGCAAAATGCACTAATCTCTCAAATTTGAAACTTTGTTTAAAGTAAAAACAGCTTATTTGCTTTAGATTGTATTAATATAAAAATGGATTAAAACTAAAACAATCTTTTTACTTGATTGATTTACTTTTTGATTCTAATTATACCTTTTTAATTTAAGTCATTTTTTATTTTCAGCATTTGCTGATATAAATTATTAAATTGTTTATTTTTAATTCATATTTTTTATTCATTTT
>JH720061.1:103573-128441 GCA_000231845.2 Tetrahymena malaccensis 436 | reverse complement strand
GATTGTATTAATATAAAAATGGATTAAAACTAAAACAAACTATTTACTTGATTGATTTACTTTTTGATTCTAATTATACTTTTTTAATTTAAGTCATTTTTTATTTTCAGTATTTGCTGATATAAATTATTAAATAGTTTATTTTTAATTCATATTTTTTATTCATTTTTCCTTCTAACTAACTAATATTTTATTCGGTATTTAAAAAGTTCCAATTAAATTGGTGATGAAGGTGCCTCAGGCTTAGGCTCTGCGTTAGCAAAATGCACTAATCTCTCAAATTTGACACTTGAACTCTAGTAAAAACAGCTTATTTGTTTTAGATTGTATTAATATAAAAATGAATTAAAACTAAAATAATCTTTTTACTTGATTGATTTACTTTTTGATTCTAATTATAATTTTTTAATTTAAGTTATTTTTTATTTTCAGCATTTGCTGATATAAATTATTAAATTGTTTATTTTTAATTCATATTTTTTATTGATATTTCCTTCTAACTAACTAATATTTTCTTCGATATTTAAAAAGTTCCAATTAAATTGGTGCAAATGGTGCCTCAGGCTTAGGCTCTGCATTAGCAAAATGCACTGATCTCTCAAATTTGACACTTGATTTAAAGTAAAAACAGCTTATTTGTTTTAGATTGTATTAATATAAATATGAATTAAAACTAAAACAATCTTTTTATTAGATTGATTTACTTTTTGATTTTAATTATACTTTTTTAATTTAAGTAACTTTTTATTTTCAGCATTTGCTGATCTTAATTATTTAATAGTTTATTTTTAATTCATATTTTTTATTCATTTTTCCTTCTAACTAACTAATATTTTCTTCGATATTTAAAAAGTGCAAATTAAATTGGTGATGAAGGTGCCTCAGGCTTAGGCTCTGCGTTAGCAAAATGCACTAATCTCTCTAATTTGACACTTTATTTAAAGTAAAAACAGCTTATTTGCTTTAGATTGTTTTAATATAAAAATGAATTAAAACTAAAATAATCTTTTTACTTGATTGATTTACTACGATTCTAATTATACTTTTTTAATTTAAATCATTTTTTATTTTCAGCATTTGCTGATATAAATTATTAAATTGTTTATTTTTAATTCATATTTTTTATTCATTTTTCCTTCTAACTAACTAATATTTTCTTCGATATTTAAAAAGTTACAATTAAATTCGTGAATAAGGTGCCTCAGGCTTAAGCTCTGCATTAGCAAAATGCACTAATCTCTCAAATTTGACACTTTTTTTAAAGTAAAAACAGCTTATTTGTTTTAGATTGCATTAATATAAATATGAATTAAAACTCAAACATCTTTTTACTTGATTTACATAATTTTTGATTAAGATTGTGATTTTAATTTAATATTTTTAAGATAAAGATTATATAAATAAACAAAAATTTTTTTATTTTATAAAGTTTTAACTAAAGTATTTTTTTTTACTTTATTCATTAAAACTTATCTTTAATATCTATTTTTAGCCTATTTGCAATCAATAGATCACAAAAATTAAAGATATTGAGCAAGTACCTTAAAGCTAAAAGATTAGTTGTCAAAAAAATAAAATTATGATAAAGCTAAAGGGATAAACATAGATAAGTAGAATGGATAAATTAAAAAAAATGTTTAAATATAAAATAAATTGATTTATTTATCTTTATTTTTATATTTGTAAAACAAAAAATAAACTAAGAATATAAATTTATGATAGTTTTTATTAATTTAAATTTGGTGAAATGGTAGATTTATAAAAAGACTGTTAAAAATTTATTTTTTTTATTTTTTTCAAATATTAAAATCAGATTTATATAAAAGAAATTTTTAATCAAATCTCCTCCCCTAAATAACTATTTATTAAACAAATACTTTAAATTAAAAACAAATAAATTTATAGAGATCAGATAGATAACATTTATTAATAATAAAATATCTCCATTAAAAAAATGATTTAACAAAAAAGATAATATAAATAATTAGAAGATGTAATTTATTTTTAGATTAAGTACTATAATTTACTATCTTTTTATTATAAATAAAGTTTTTAAACTCTTAATTCTCCTCTCATATTGATCTTAATATTAATCTTACGTAAAAAATAATATAAATAACTTATTACTTAAAAGCATTTATAAATCTTAAAAAAATTAATCATAAGTTAAATTTAATTAAATAAATATTGCTATAAGAATATAATTTTATTTAAGATTTATTATAATTATATTTTTTATCTTTAGGACCAAAAAAAGAATTGCTAAAATAGGTGCTTAAAAATTAAGTTCTTCCTTAGAGAAATGTATTTGTCTAGAAAAATTCAAACTAGATTTAACGTAATTAAAAAAATGCAAAATTTTATAGAGATTAATTAAAAGTTGAGATAATTAATTTTATCATATTCACTTTATTAACTACATTTATATAAAAATTTAGATTATTAAAAATTTCAAGTCTACTAAAATATTAATTTCATTTTTCATTTATTAATTTTATTATATTTAACAGGAGTAATAATCTTTATCAATCAGGTGCTACTAGTTTAGGTCAAGCTTTAAAAAATTGCACTAATCTTTAAGATTTAAATATCTAACTTATGTAAAAAAAGCTTGCATTTATCTTTAATCACTTTACAAAATCCGCTATTTAACAAATTGATGAATTTTTTGTTGATCTACTTAATAAAATTGATAAATTTATTATTAAGAGATGTAATGAAGTATTTAAAATTATTTTAAAGAGAAACTGCCCATAAAAAATTCATTTATGCTACTTATATAGAAAATAGACTATTTTTAAATTCTTACTTTTGCTCTTAATTAATTTACAATCAAGGTTATTTTATTAATTTTAAGGTACAACAAAATTGGACCTGAGGGTTTAATAGGCTTAGTATCTGGATTAGCTAAATGTGCAAAACTAAGAAGTTTATAGCTTGATTTAAGGTAAATTAATTTAGTTATTTTTTTAAATTAAATGAAGAAGAAGAAGTAAAGAAATTATTTTCTCAGTTAAAATATTTAATTTTGCTTTATTTTAATATTTATTTTTTAATCTCTTCAAAAATGTAATTCACATTAATTTTTCTTTAAAAAAGCTATAATAAAATTGGAATATAAGGTTCACAATAATTAATCTCTATTTTATATTAATTTGTTAGTCTCCAAACTTTAAACTTAGATCTTAAGTAGAATTATTATGTTATTTTATATTGCACTAAAATTTCAAATGATTTATAAAAAGGCATAATAAAATAAAATCTAAGGGAATTTTAGGATTAGGCTATTCTTTAAGAATGTGCAGCAACCTAAAAAACTTAAAAATTGATTTAAGGTAAAAAAAGCAAATTTATAATGTCTTAATAAATTTAATTTTTAGATAGACAAAAAAGCTTGTTTAATTAAATTTTTTTGTTTATTCTAACTAAGTAGTAAGGATTTTTGCTAAAAAACTTATTATTTTTAAAAAGTATAAATAAAATAGGTTCTTAGGGTGCTTCAAACTTATATTCTTAATTAGCAAAAAATACAAATCTCTAAACCTTGGAAATTAATCTTCTGTAAATCTCCTTATTTTCTAGTCAAACAAACCTAAGAAATTATTAATGGTTTTTTAGAATTATAAATCCAAATTTTGATTTTGATTTTCTATATTCTACAAATTGTTGTTATTTTTAATAAAAAGTAAAATTTTTAAATATTTTTAAAGTGGTAATAATATAGGAAAAGGATTTGAATTTGAATGTGATCCTTCTTAAGAAAGCACAAATCTAAAAGCTTTAACAATCTAATTTGAGTAAATATTATTTATTTGATCATTTTAATTTAATTAAAATTTATTTATTTTTAAAGTAAGAACAATATCGGATTCAATAAGTAAGCTTAGAATTTAGGTTCATTTATTGCAAAAAACATAAATCTCTTAAAACTATAATTGATGCTAAGGTAGCAATACAAATTTATTAATCATACCATCAATTTAACAATTAGCGAATATTATTCATCATATTTCTTCATTCATAAATCTATAATATTTATTTAAGATTAATTTACCTTTTTTCATACAATTTAAGGATGGAGAATATTTTTTGTTATTTTTTTAAAAGTTTTTATTAATGAACAAGCCAAAAAATTTATATAAAC
The DNA here is from genome assembly GCA_000231845.2 of Tetrahymena malaccensis 436. Taxonomy (NCBI): domain Eukaryota; phylum Ciliophora; class Oligohymenophorea; order Hymenostomatida; family Tetrahymenidae; genus Tetrahymena; species Tetrahymena malaccensis. The sequence continues at coordinate 124,297 of JH720061.1, read as the reverse complement.
TTATTTTTATAAAGAGAAACTAGAATGGATTAAGGTAGTATGTAAATGTTGTGTCATATGTTATAAAAATTAACGAAACTAGAAAGTTTGTAGCTTGATTTGGGGTATTTTATATTTAATTTTTTAAGTAAAACTGTAATTTTATAATCAACAAGTTTTAAATCCTTAATTATGAGGCACATTTTTATTAACTTTTTATTTCACCTAAAAAAATATATTTATTTGATTTAATAGCATAAATCCTATTGCTGAAGATTGGATATTAGGATTAAGTACTGTTTTAATGAACAACAAAAATCTCTAAATTTTAAACACCAAATTTGAGTAAAAATTAAATTTTTAAAAATCTAATATTTAAGCTGAATATATTAAAGCAAAATGAATTATGATGTTTCTGTATCTAGCTTAGCTTCTGCTCTAGAAAATTGTAGCAATCTTTCGAATTTAGATTTATAAATAAGAAAATTTGATTAATAAATTTGCAACTTTTACATAGTTAAATTAACTTAAGCTCTTAAAAATTTATCTAATCTCCAAAAATTGACATTAGATATCAAGTAAAAATGATATATTATTTATTTTATCATAACTTTTTATATTTTTGAATATCTTAGATTATTTATTTTATTAAAATATGTTTGTTTTTAATAAAAATATTATATCTAAAAAAGCTTTAATTATGTGGAATCTTCTATTATCTATGATTTTATTACTGTTTTAGGTAGTTAAAGTAACCTTAAAATTTTGTACCTCTATGTTGGGTAAACATTTTTTTACATTTTACTTCTTAAAATTTTTCTTTAATTTTTATACATATTTTTTATTTATTTAAAGCTACACTATAGTTGTCAACAATACTATTTTATGTTTCTGTAGCGCTCTTAAGCATTTGAATAACATCTAATATCTTTATTTTTACATTAGGTAATATTTATTTTAATAAATTAGTATATTATTTCTAATCTAAAATTCGTGCTTTCAAAATATTTTTATTCTAATTTTTATAAATTTATTTTTATATAAAAAGTAGTGACGATTTAGATTAAGTATAATAATAAAAATTAAGACATGTGATTTACAAACTAAAAAGGTTAACTAAGATATTTTTAATGATATGAAGTAGAAAAATAAATAAATTATTTAATATATATTTATGTAATTAAATACCACATTTTCTTTTAATTTTGTATGATAATTTATGAATAAATTTTTTAAAATAAAATAATTAATTTGACTGAGTTAACTATTTCAAAATTAAATGAATCTCCATATATTTTATCTCCAAATTTATTCTTATTTTAAATAAATGATTTTTTAATTAATTTTATAATTAATTAAATTCACATAATATTGTTTGTTGCTAATTAAATATCAAAAAAAAAAAAATGATATAATAGAATAAATATTTTGACAATCTAGAAGATGTTATTATTTATTTTTTAATTAACTTCTCCTTAACTTTACTTTTATCGTTAAAAAAGTTTTTAAACTCTTCCCTTTAGTCTCATACATCTCTTGATTTTAATTTAGAGTAAATTAAATTTATTTTCTCCTATTTATTTTACTATCACTATTATCTTCAATATTTAAAAAGTAACAATTAAATTGGTGCAAATAATGCCTCAGTCTTAGGTTCTGCATTGGCAAAATGCACTAATCTCTCAAGTTTGACCTTTTAGTTGATGTAAAAACAACTTATTTATTTCTTTTTGATTGTGATATTTTTTAACACCTAAATGTATTTTTCTAAAATACTCTTTTTACTTATTTGATTTTCCTCTGTCACCTTTAATTTAAGTCATTTTTTATTTTCATCGCTTCCTTCAATAATTTAATAATTGTTTTTTATTTCATATTTTTTCTTCATTTTTCCTTCTAACTAGCTAAAAAGCAAATTAACTATATTTTGTTTGTTATTTAAAAAGGGACTATTAAATTGGTGATTAAGATGCCTCAGGTTTATCAGGTTTATGTTCTGCATTGGCAAAATGCACTAATCTCTCAAATTTAAAACTTTATTTATAGTAAAAACACATTATTTCTTTTGGATTGTGAAATTTTTTTAATGCCCAAATAGATTTTTAAAATAGACTTTTTATTGCTTTTTGATTCTCATATGTTAGTTATTTTTAATTTAATCATTTTTTATTATAAGTATATTTTTAAATAATTTAATAGTTGATTATTATTTCATATGTTTTCTTCATTTCTCCTTCTAAATAACTTATAAACAAACTAATTATATTTTCTTCGATATTTAAAAAGTGACAATTAAATTGGTGACGCAGGAGCCTCAGGCTTAGGTTCTGCATTAGCAACCTGTACTAATCTCTCAAGTTTGGCACTCTATTTGAGGTAATAACTCCTTATTTCATTAGGGTTGTGATATTTATTAATACCTAAAAAATTAAAAAAATAATCTTTTTATTTATTTGCTTTTTAATTTTATATGATATTTTTAATTTAGTCTCTTTTCATTTTCAGTGTTTGCTTCAATAATTTAATAGTTGATTGTTATTTCATATGATTTCTTCATTTTTCCTTCTAGCTAGCTTATAGATAGACACACAAATTATATTTATTTTCTTCAATATTTAAAAGTGATAATTAAATTCGTGGCTAAGGTGCCTCAGACTTAGGTTCTGTATTGGCAAAATGCACCAATCTCTCAAATTTAAATCTTAGTTTGTCGTAAAAACACATTATTACTTTTGGATTCTGATATATAATTTGCATTTTGATTCTCATTTGTTATTTACTTTTAATTTTCAGCATATGCTTCAATAATTTAACATTCGATTATTATTTCATATGTTTTCTTCATGTTTCCTTCAATATAACTTATAAAAGAACTAATTATATTTTGTTTGATATTTAAAAAGGGGCAATTAAATTGGTGACTAAGGTGCCTCAGGCTTAGGTTCTGAATTGACAAAATGCAGTAATCTCTCAAATTTGAGGCTTCATTTGTAGTAAAAACAAATTATCTCTTTTGGATTGTGGCATTTTTTAATACCTAAATGGGTTTTATAAAATACTAACTTATTTTCTTTTTGATTCTCATTATTTATTTTTAATTTAAGCCATTTTTGATTTTCTTCAATAATTTAACAGCTGATTGTTATTTTATATTTTTTCTTCATTTTTCCTTATAAGTAACTTATAAACAAACTAATTATATTTTTTTGATATTCAAAAAGGGAAAATTAAATTGGTGATGCAGCTATCTCAGGCTTATGCTCTGTATTGGCAAAATGCACTAATCTCTCAAATTTGGCACTTGATTTGTAGTAAAAAAATATTATTACTTTTGGATTGTGATATTTTTTAATACCTAAATACATTTAAAAATACTCTTTTTACTTACTTTAATTGCTGATTATTTAAGGTATACTTTAATTAAGGCACTTTTTTCCTAAAAATAATTTTTGGCATTTTTTTTTTGAGTGAAAAATATACTTTAGGAATGCTTTAATTAATGAGAATTCACAGTATTTGCTTTTTGACTCTCATATGTTATTTTTAATTTAAGCCATTTTTTAACTTCATTATAAGCTTCAATAATTTAATAGTTGATATTTCATATGTTTTCTTCATTTTCCATATAATTAAATTATAAATAAACTAATTATATTTTCTACAATATTTAAAAAGTGGCAATAAAATTAGTGACGAAGGTGCTTCAGACTTAGGTTCTGCATTAGCAAACTGCACTAATCTATCAAATTTGACACTTGATTTGAGGTAAAAACACATCATTTCTTTTGGATTATTATATTTTTTAATACCTAAATAGATTTAAAAAATACTCTTTTTACTTATTAGCATTATATTTTAGAAATTTTCTTTTTGATTTTGATTATTTTTTTTGGCTTTAATTTAAAAAAATAAATAAAATAAAGAATAATTTATTTATTGAAATTTAATTAAAATATTTGTTTTGTTTTTTTTACTTATTGAAACTTCTTTTAAATATTTATCTTTTTAATTATCTTTCATATGTATTCATAGGTATAATGAAATTAATGTATCACAAAAATACAAAATATTGAGCATGTGCCTTAAAACTAAAAGATTAGTTGCCAAATAAATTTATATCTGATTATAATAAGTGATAAAAATAGATGGAATCTAAAACAAAATTCTCTAAATATAAAAAAAATATATTTATTTATCTATATTTTTTATATTTTTAAACGAATAATAATACATAAATAAAAAATTAAATGTATTGAAAAAAAATTATTTGAAATTTATTAGACATTATTGTTGAATCTTTTTTTAATTTTTAATTTAAATAAAATGAATATTAATACTCTAATTATCAAATATATTAAAAAATAATATAAAAACTAAGATTTTCTGATAAAATAACTTTTATTTAAAAATAAAATTGTAAATAGAAACTTTAAACTTTCTTTAATTATAATTAAGATTATTAAAAATTCAACTACCATATTTGTTTATGAGATTACCCTACTTTTGAGATTTCCCCCTAATTTAAATTTTAAAAAATTATTAAAACTTTATTAATAATTCTACAAACTTAGTTGTATGACAGTTTTCTTTAATTGATTTAAATGACAGATGTCAAATAATTAGGTATGGTGTTAGTGTCAATTAAAAAACTTTTAACCATTATGTCATTTTTATGTCATTTTATTCAATTTAATCTAAATTCTGAAAACTCTATTTCCAGCCATAAAACTGAATAATTTACTAATATAAGTTATTTACTTAAGCTCCAAATAAATCTCCAAGATAAATATTTTTGATTGTGATAATTTATTGAAGTTATTATTATTAATCATCAATCATCTTTATAATGCTTTAAATCTTTTTAAAAAGATAATTAATATCTAAATTAAATAAGAGTTCAATGAAAATACTATATCTACTTTGAGTTTAGATTATTTATAAATTTTACTTTTAAACTGTGTTTTTCTTTATATCTTAGATTATTTATCTATTATAATCTTAAGTGGAAGTGATTTGTTGATATTAAATCATATATCCTCTTTGAATGCATACAAAATTTTAATTTTCTAATCTATTTAATATACTTAATTTAATTGATTTTACTATTGCAAAATGAAATAAATCTCCTCATAATTTATCACAAATTTATTTGTCCTTTGAATCCAAATTAATTCTTGTTTTAAATAAATGATTATTTAACTATTTTTATAATTAATTAAATTTACATAAAATTGTTTTTTGCTAATTAAATATCAAAAAAAATAAATGATTTAAAAGAATACATTTAATAATCTTAAAGATGTAATTATTTACTTTTTAATTAACTTCTCCTTAACTTTATTTTTATCACTAAAAAAGTTTTTAAACTCTTCCCTATAATCTCATACAAATCTCCATATTGATTTAAAGTAAATTAAATTGATTATCATTTATCTTATTTATTTTACTATTACTATCAAGTTTAATTCTTTTTAAATAATATTTATCTTTATTTTCTTTACTATTTGTATTAATATTTATACAAATTCATGTTTTTTTACAGCATTTGCTTAAATAAGTTAATAAATAGTTAATTATTATTTCTTCTAAACAAATTCACTATATTTTCTTCAATATTTAAAAAGTGACAATTAAATTGGTGCAAACGGTATCCCATGCTTAGGTCCTGCATTATCAAACAGCACTAATCTCTCAAATTTGACACTTAATTTGTCGTAAAAACACATTATTTCTTTTGGACTGTGATAAATAGATTTAAAACTTATTTGCTTTTTGATTCTCATATATTATTTTTCATTTTCAACATTTGATCAAATAATTTAAGAGTTGATTATTATTTCATATCCTTTGTTCATTTTACCTTCTAACTAACTTATGAGCAAACTAATTATATTTTCTTCAATATTTAAAAGGGGCAATCAAATTGGTGATGAAGGTGCCTCATGCTTAGGTTCTGTATTAGCAAACTGCAATAATCTCTCAAATTTGGCACTTTATTTGCAGTAAAAACACATCATTTCTATTGGATTGTGATATGTTTTAATCCCTAAATATATTTAAAAAATACTCTTTTTACTTATTTGCTTTTGATTCTGATATGTTTGTTATTTTCATTTTCAGCATTTACTTTAATATTTTAAAAGTTGATTCTTTTTTCTTAAGTTTTTATAATTTTCCATCTAACTAACTTATAGACAGACTAATTATATTTTCCTCAATAATTAAAAGGTCAAATTAAATTAGAGCAAATGGTGCCTCAGGCTTAGGTATTGCATTATCAAACTGCACTAATCTCTCAAATTTGACAGTTTATTTGTCGTAAAAGCATCTTATTTCTTATGGATTATGATATTTTTGAATTTCTAAATAGATTTAGAAAATAATCTTTTTATTTATTAACTTTTTGATTCTCATATTTTATTTTTAATCTAAGGCATTTATCATTTTCAGCATTTGCTTCAATAATTAAAAGTTTATTATTATTTCATATGTTTTCTTCATTTTTCCTTCTAAATATCTTATAAGCAAACTAATTATATTTTTTTCAATATTTAAAAGGGGAAATTAAATTGGAGCAAATGGTGTCTCAGCCTTAGGTTGTGCATTAGCAAGCTTAACTAATCTGTCAAATCTGACACTTACTTTGTAGTAAAAACACCTTATCCCTTTTGGATTGTTATTTTTTTAATACCTAAATGGATTTAAAAATACTCATATTATTTATTTACTTTATGATTCTCATATCTTTTTTATTTTTAATTTAAGTCATTTTTCATTTTCAACATTTGCTCAAATAATTTAACAGTTGATTATTATTTCTTATGTTATCTTCATTTTACTTTCTAACTAACTTAAAAAAGCAAACTAATTATAATTTCTTAAATATTTAAAAGGTTGAATTAAATTGGTGACTAAGGTGCCTCAGGCTTAGGTTCTGGATTAGCAAGCTGCACTAATCTCTCAAATTTGGCACTTTATTTGTAGTAAAAACTCAATATTTCTTTTTGATTCTAATATTATTTAATACCTAAATAGATTTTAAAAATATCCGTTTACTTGTTTGCTTTTGATTATCATATTTTTTTTTAATTTTAGTCATTTTTAATTATCAGCATTTGCTTCAATAATTAATTATACAATTGATTATTATTTCATATTTTTTCTTCATTTATCCTTCAAACTAATTACATTTTTTTCTTGGATATTTAAAAAGATAAAATTAAATTAGTGACGAAGGTGCCTCAGGCTTAGGTTCTGCATTAGCAAACTGCACTAATCTCTCAAATTTGACACTTTCTTTGTTGTAAAAACACATTATTTCTTTTGGATTGTGATGTTTTTTAATACCTAAATAGATTTAAAAAATACTCTTTTTACTTATTTATTTTTTGATTATCACATGTTATTTTAATTTTAAGTCATTTTTCATTTTCAGAATTTGTTTCAAAAATTGAATAGTTGATTCTTATTTCATATATTTTCTTCATTTTTCCTTCTAACTAACTCAAATACAAAATAGTTATATTTTCTTTAATATTTAAAAAGGTACAATGAAATCGGCGACTAAGGTGCATCAGGCTTAGGTTCTGGATTAGCAAACTGCACAAATCTCTCAAACTTGGCACTTTATTTATGGTAAAAACACATTATTTCTTTTGGGTTCTGGTATTTTTTAATACCTAAATAGATTTAAAAAATACTCTTTTTACTTATTAGCATTATATTTTAGATATTTACTTTTTGATTTTGATTATTTTTTTTAAGTTTTATATAAAAAACTAAATAAAATAAAGATTTCTTTATCTATTTGTAAAAATTTAATTATAAATATTTGTTTTTTTTATTTATTAATACTTATTTAAATATTTATCTTATTAGTTATCTCTCATGTCTATTAATAGGTTGAATAAAATTAATGTATCACAAAAATAAAAAATATTGAGCAAGTTCTTTAAAACTAAAAGATTAGTTATTTAAAAAATAAATTTATGATAAAAATAAGAAACAAAAATAGATAGAAAATAAAAGAAAATTTTCTAAATATAAAAAAAATAAATTAATTTATCTATATTTTTAAACTAATTGTAATACAATAAAATTATTCAAAATAATAATACAACAAATAAAAAAATATACAAAAATATTAACTTTCTTTAATTATAATTAAGATTAATAAAAATACAGTTATCAAAAATAAAAGTGCAAACAATAATATTAGCTTTCTTAAAAGTTATAGAATTACTATTCTAAATTTATATTCTTAGCATGTTATCAATATTTTAATTATTTACATATTTAATATTATAATATAAAATATGAATTACATTGCTAAAAACTCCAAATTTTTATGACTTAGCAATTAGTTAATTTTTATATCCAGCTATATGAATGACATTTCCATTTTTATATTATTTTGAATATTTAAATAATACTTAAACTAATTTAGAGATATTTTCAATACTAATGATGTTATATTTTTTTAATGAAGTTTATAATTTTAATTTTAAATATCACATGCAAAAAATTAATAAATTTATTTTGAAAACTAGAGTATTAATGGTGGATTTAATTAGATATAAGTATTTAAATGAATTCATTTTCATTATTTAATCAATTTCTTTTATGTAGAGTAAATAAAAATAAACATAGAAATATTTTGTGCTTTTAAAAATATATTCATTTTAATTATTAGACTGTCCCAATTAAAGTAATTAGGATTTTTTAAGAAATAATAAAAACATAGAATTAGGTAATAGACAAGGTTTTCAAGATTTAATTAAAATGTACATTGAATTTATAAATAACTTTTTATTCTTTCAAAAATTTAATCAGATTGTTTAAGATCTTTACTTTTATTTCAATTAATTATCCTAATTTTTAAAAAAGCATTTATAAAATACTCCATTCTTTCTCAACTTCCCATAATTAAAAACTTAAATAAATAAATTAAAGCTAAAATTCGATAAATAAAAATTTTTAAATAATTCAGGTGTTTTATTAATGATTTTATAATTTAGTTAATTATTCATGATAAAGGATATTAAAGTTATTAATTATTTAATATGATCTTTTAGTTTTACATTGAAATAAAAGAATTAGACAGAAAAAAACAAATTTGTCAATTTCTGATATAATTAATTAATTAATTTTTTTTTTTTGAAAGGGTTTTGGAGTAATAACAAAAATATTAATTCAGAAATAGACAAACCATTTGAAAATTTAATTAAAATATTCTTTCAAAAAACAAATGTTTTTCATCTTTTCGAAAATTTAATCAGAATCTTTAAGATCTTTACTTTGATTTGGATTAAAAATTCTAATTTTTAAAAAGCACCTATTAAATTATTCTGTTCTTATGGTAACTCTATCGCTATTATTAATAAAAATAAAATAAATAAATAGAGAAAAGATTAAATCACCAAAAATAGACTTGTTAATTAAATGTACTAAGATCAATACTACCAAGAATAAGTTAAATATCCTCCTCTACCTCCTTAACCAGCAACTACAAATGGAGATTTTGATTAAAAAAATATTAATAATGGTTTCAATTAATAATAGCCAATCGGATATTAACCTTAAATGTGCTACTAATAGCAACCCAATTTGAATTAGTCTTAAAATTAATATTAACAGTAATCTTACTAAAATCAACTTCACCTACTACAACAACAACAGTATTCCAATTAACCTCTAACAGCTGCTAAATAAAATAATAATAATTTTTAATACTAACAATAACCTCAATCCTATTAACCTTAAATCTACTAATAACAACCAGAGTTTACTAATTAGTGCTAATTTTAGTAATAATAGCAATAATAAACAACTCAAATGAGTGCTAAATAAATATGTGCTAAGTCTGATGATCCAGTATAAGTTATTTGTCCTAAATGTAATAAATTAGTTACCACTGAAATAAAATATTAAAGAGCTCCAGGATTAATTGGTTTAGCAGCTGCAACTTTAACTTTAGGAACAGTTAAAGCAGTGAAAGATAAATTTCATTCATGCCCCAACTGTAATGAAGATTTAGGAGTGTGTAAATTCATAGAAAGTAAGAATTCTAAAAAAAGAAGATGGTGAAGAATATTTTGTATTATGTTATATTAAAAATTACTATTATATTCATATTAATTCCTAAATACTTCTGTGCATTAATCATTATATATTTTTGTTTAGCACAATTATAATATTAATCAAATCCAAAAATAAATTAGAAATTATAATAATTTAAAGTAATAGTTACTCACTTTTTTACTCTGTTTTTATATTTAAACATTAAAATAATTAATTTAGAAATGTTTTATAAAATAATATCATCATAATAAATTTAAAATTTTTAGTGTTGAATAATATTTCCCAATTACTAAAAATATAAAGAATCTAAAAATATTTATCCACCTTCCAACTGTGTATAGAAATTTTTGGTTGTCAACAACACTAGTTTTATGTATTTAAATAAATTTTTATGAAAAATCATAATTAATTAACAATTTTTATAATTATTTAACTTTTGATAAAATAGTTACAAATTTGGTATCAATAATATAAAAGATGATATAGAATAAATATTTTAAAAAGCTGGAAGATGTAAATATTTATGTTTTAGTTAATTACTTTTAAACTTTATTTTTATTATTAAAAAAGTTTTTAATCTCTTCTCTTTAATCTCACACTCATCTCCATATTGATCTCAAGTAAATTAATTTAACATTATTTATTTTATTATTATCAAGTTAAATTTTTTTAAAAGAAATATTATTATTTATCTTATTTTTTATATATTCAAATTATTATTTATGTAAATTCATCTTTTTTTAAAAAAAAAGCTGCATTTTTTTATTATTTATTTGTTTCTTATTATTTCAAATCTTGATTTTTCATTCAACAAACAAATAAAATAGTTAAATATTGTTCATTATTTAAATTGATTTATCGTAAAAGCAGCTTATTACTTTTTGAATGTGACATTATTTAACATTAAAAAGGATTTAAAATAAAAATACTCTTTTTATTTATTAGGATTTTATTTGAAATTTTTGATTTCTGACTCTGATTATGTTTTTGTTGGTTTAATTCATTTTTAATTTCAACTTTTATTAAGTTGTTTATTGCTTTATTTTTATTTAATATTTTTTCTTCATCTTTTTTCTAAGTAATAATTATTTATAACTTTTTTATTATTAAAAAGTTTTAATCTAATTAGTGATGAAGTTGCTTTATGCTTAGGCTCTGCATTTGCAAACTGCAATAATCTTTCGAATTTGAAACTTGATTTATCGTAAAATAGGCTAGTTTCTTTTTGACTGGGATTTTAATATCAAAATGAATTTAAAATAAAAATATCCTTTATATTTATTAGGATTTTATTTGATTTATTTATTTATTAGCTTTAGATTCTTGTCATTTTTCATTTTCAACTTTTGCTTAACTTATTTTTTATAGTTTATTTTTTTCATATTTTTTCTTCATTTTATCATTCTAGCTTGTAAACTGATTAATTATATATTCTCTAATAAAAGTTTCAATTAAATTGGTGATGAAGGTGTCTTAGGCTTATGCTCTGGATTAGCAAAATGCACTAATCTTTCAAATTTGAAATTTAAATTAAAGTAAAAAAAAGTTAACTAACTAATAAACTTTTTTTCAATATTAAAAAAGTGGAAATTAAATTGGTGATATAGGTGTGTCTGGGTTTGATTCTATATTAGTAAACTGCACTAATCTCTCAAATTTTCATCTTTATTTAATGTAAAGAAGCTTATTTCTTTTAGATAGTGATATTTTTAACATTAAAATGGATTTTTGACAAAAATAATATTTTATTTTATTTGGATTTTATTTGATTTATTTGCGTTTTGATTCTTCTTATTTTTTTTAAGTCCCATTTGATGTACAACTTTTTCTTAAATTATTTTTAATTTATAATATTTCTTCATTTTTAATCCTAATTAAATTATAAACAAACTAACTATATTTTCTTCAATGTTAAAAAAGTGGAAATTAATTTGGTAAAAATGGAGTCTCAAGTTTAGTTTCAGCACTAGTAAAATGCACTAATCTCTCAAATTTAAAACTTGATTTGTCGTAAAATCAGCTTATTTCTTTTTGACTATGTTATTATTTAAGATTAAAATGGATTTAAAATAAATATACTTTTTTTATTTATAAGGATTTTATTTAATTTATTTGATTTTTGATTGTAATTATGTTTATACCAATTTTAATAATTTTTCATTTTCAATTTTTGCTTAAATTATTTATTAGTTTATTTTTAATTTATATTTTTTCTTCTAATTAACTAATAAACTCACTATATTTTCTTCAATATTTGAAAGTTTTAATAAAATTAATTATGAATGTGCTTAAAGCTTAAGTTCAGCATTACAAAAATGCACTAACCTCTCAAATTTGACACTTAATTTAAAGTAAAAATATCTAATTTCTTTTGCATAGTAATGATTCTTAATATCAAATTGGATTTAAAACTAAAACTCTTTATGTTTTTTACTTGATTTATTTGTTATTTGATACTGAACATGCTTTTATTTATTTATTTTAACTTTACACTTTCAAATTTTGCTTTAAAATTTATTAATTTATTTCATATACTTTCTTCATTTATTCTTTCTAACTAATTAATAAACTAACTATATTTTTTTTAATATTAATAAAAAAGTATAAATTAAATTGGTGTTTTTGGTACGATAGATTTATGTTCTGGAATAGCAAACTGCACTAACCTCTAAAAATTGACACTTGGTTTAGAGTAAAAACAGCTTTGTTCTTTTGGATTGTGATATTATTTATCACAAAAATGGATTTAAAATAAATAAATACACTCTTTTTATTTATTAACTTTTTATTCAATTTTTTGGTTTTTGATTCTGATTATGTTTTTTTGTTAATTTAAGTAATTTTTAAATTTGAACTTTTGCTTAAATTATATATTGGTTTATTCGAATGACAATCCTTCAATTTTCCTTCTAACTTACTAATACTTAAAAGTTCCAATAAAATTCATGATAGAGGTGCCTCAGACTTAGGTTTTGCATTAGTCAACTTCCCTAAGCTATCAAATTTGACACTTAAATTAATGTAAAAACTTTTTGGATTGTGATTTATTTCTAACTAACTTATAAACAAATAAATTATATATTCTTCAATATTAAAAAAGTGAAAATTAAATTAGTGCAACTGGTGCTTCAGACTTAGGTTCTGGTTTAGCAAACTGCGCTAATCTCTCGAAATTGGTACTTAATTTATCGTAAAAGCAGCTTATTTCTTTTTGTTTGTGATATTATTTAAAATAAAAATGGATTTAAAATAAAATACTCTTTCTATTAGATTTATTTCGTTTTTGATTCTGATTATGCTTTTGTTAATTTAAGTCATTTTTCATTTTCTTTTTTTTTGATTAAATTATTTATAAATTTATTTTTATTTCATCATTTTTTCTTCTAATTAATCAATATTTTCTTCAATTTTTAAAAGATAAAATTTAATTGGTGATGAAGGTGTCTCAGGCTTAGGTGGTGCTTTCGTAAACTGCTCTAATCTCATGAATTTGACACTTTATTTAGAGTAAAAATAACTAATTTCTTTTTGATTGTTATTTTTTTAATATCGAACTGGGTTTAAAACTAAAATGCCTTTTATTTATTATCTTTTTATTTGATTTATTTATTTTTTTCTATTATGTTTTTGTTAATAAAGTTGCTTTTAATTTTCAACTTTTGATTAAATTGGTTATTAGTTTATTTTTATTGAATATTATTTCTTCATTTGTCCTTCTAACTAACTATCTGATAAACAAGCTAATTATATTTTTTTCAATATATAAAAAGAAACTGCACAGTTGGTGATTAAGGTGCCTAGCAGTTGGGCTCTAGTTTAGCAAAGTGCACTAATCTCACAAATTTGAATCTTAATCTATAGTAAAAACAACTTATTTCTTTTTATGGATATAAAACAAAAATACTTTATTTATTAGCTTTTTATAAGATTTATTAGTTTTTTTTTAAATTATTTCATTTTCAACTTTTGATTAAATTATTTATTATTTTATTTTTATTTCATAATTTTTCTTCAAGTTTCCTTCTTACTAACTAAATAAATTAATTAATTATATTTTTTTCAATGTATTATAAAGTTGTAATTTAATTTATGATGAAGGTTCCTCAAAATTAGGTTATGGATTAGCAAACTGCAATAATCTCTAACATTTGATACTTTATTTAGTGTAAAAACATATTATTTCTTTTTGATTGTGATAATTTTTAATATCGAAACATATACAAAGCAAAAATAATCTGTTTATTTATTGGATTTTTATTTGATTTATTTTGATTCTGATTATGTTTTTTTATCTTTTTTAAAGATCAAAATAAAGAAAGAATTCATTACCTACAAAATTTAATTTAAAATATTTGTTCTTATTTTAAATTTAATTTTATTTATTAAAAATTTTTCGATTATCTAAAATATGCATTGATAGAGATAATAAAATTAATGGGTCACAAAAATTACTGAGTAAGTACCTTAAAGCTAAAAGATTAGTTGTCTAAAAATTAAGTTTGTGAAAAAATTTAGAGATAAATATAGATTGAATGGCTAATTTGAAAATATAAAAAAAATACTTGTGTATCTTTATATTTTATATTTTTAAACGAGCAATAAAACATAGAACATAACTTAATCATTTTTTATTCTTTACATAATCTTATTTTTTAATGAAAAATTCGCTTTTTGTATACTAAAAATTGAAAAATTTTTAATTTTGAAAATTTTTAGTAACTAATTTAAAGAATTAAATATTATACTTATAAATTTTTAATACTAATTATATATATAATTGTACAATTTTATTTAGATATTTTAGTAAAAGTATTCATAAAGAAAAAATTTTTAATACTCATTTTATAGACATAAAAAATATAGATAGATAAATAGATAAATAAATACACTTTTTTATAATTTTAAATTTTTTTAAAATTATCATTATTTTCTATCTTTATCACTTACTTTTTATCATAAATCCGTTTAAAATACAACTAATCTTTTAATTTTAAGGTACTTACTCAATATTTTAAATTCATTTTATTCATTAATTTCATTTTCCCTATCAATAAAATAATTTAAAAATAATTAGAATTAAAATTTTAATTATTTTTGATGAATAAAATTAAAATGAAAAAAAAAATACAATAAGTTAAATTTTATTAATATTAAAATTATTCTTTGTTTTTTATATTAAAAAAATCGTTTTAATCATAATTGATATTAAAAAACATCACAATCCAAAAAAAATAAGTTGTTACCTTAAATAAAGTTTAAATTTTGAGAGATTAGTGCACTTAGCTATTTCAGAACATAGGACAAAAACACCATTTGCTTAAATTTAATTGTAACTTTTAATATGTTAAAAAAATATAAGAATGTTAGAAAGAAAAGTGTAGAAAAATATAAACTAATAAATAATTTAAGCAAAAGCTGAAAATACAAAGTGAATTAAAATAAAAATAAAAAAAAGCATAATAGGAACCAGAAAGTAAGTAAATCTAATAAAATGAGTATTTTTGTTTGAATCAGTTTAGGTATTAAAAAATCTCATAACCTAAAACAGATAAGCTGTTTTTACTTTAAATTAAGAGTCAAATTTGAGAGATTAGTGCACTTTGCTAATGCAGTACCTAAGCTTGAGATACCTTCATCACCCATTAAAGTTCCTCTTTTTAAAAGTTGAAAAAAAATATTGGCTAGTTAGAATGAAAGGTGAAAATTAAATATGAAATAAGAATAAACTAATAAATAATTTAAGTAAAAATTGAAAACAAAATGTGGCTTAAACTAAAAAAAAATAAACGAAATCAAAATGTAAATTAATCAAATAGAATTATGGTTCTTGTTTTAATTCATTTTTATAGCAAAAAATATCACAATCTAAGGCAAATAAGCTGGCTTTACTGTAAATAAAGTGTCAAATTTGAAAGATTAGTGCACTTAACTAATGCTAAACCTAAGCCTTAGGTATCACTAATATCATTGGAACTTTTTAATTGTAAAAATAATATTAGTTAGTTAGCTTGATATTAGAAGGTAAAATGAAGAAAGAATATGAAATAAGAACAAACTAATAAATAACTTAAGCAAAACTTGAAAATCGAAAACGGCTTAAATTAAATAAAAAATATAATTTGAATCTAAATGTAAATAAATCAAATAAAAAGAGTATTTTTCTTTGGATCAATTTTGATGTAAAAAATATCATAATCAAAAACAAATGATATATTTTTACCCCAAATTAAGTGTCAAATTTTAGAGATTAGTAGGTATTGCTATTTCATAACCTAAGGCTGAAGCACTATTTGCTACAATTTAATTGTAACTTTTTAAATATTAAAGAAAATTAGTTAGTTAATTAGAAGAAAAAATATGAAATAAGAATAAAATAGTCAAAAATTTAAACAAAGGGATGTAAATGAGAAATGAATTAAATTTAAAAAACACAATCAGAACCAAAAAATAAATGAACCAAATAAAAAGAGTATTTTTAATTGATTCCATTTTAGTATTTTAAACATCGCAATCTAAAAAAGATAAGATATTTTTACCTTAAATCAAGCATCAAATTTGAGATATAAGTGCACTTTGCTATTTAAGAACCTAAAAATAAGGCACCTTCATCATTAATTTAATTATTACTTTTAAAATATTGAAGAAAATAATAGTTAGTTAGAAGTAAAAGCGAAGATAAAATAAGAATAAACAAATAAATAATTTTAGTACATGCTGGAAATGTAAAAAGGTTAAATTGAAAAAATAATTATTCAAATCAAAAAGTAAATAAAAAGTATTTTTTTTAAATCGTTTTGGTATTAACAAATGTCACCATCTAGAACATATAATTTGTTTTTACTTTAAATAGAGAGTTAAATTTGAGAGACTAGTGCAATTTGCTAATCCAGAGCTTAAGCTTGAGACACCTTGCTCACTAATTTAATTGTTACTTTTTAAATATTGAAGAAAATATAAGTTAGTTATAGTGAAAAGTGAAGAAAAAATATTAAATAAGAATAAACTAATAAATAATAAAAGCAAAAACTGAAAATATAAAAACTTAAATTAGAAAAAAAAACACAATAAAAATCAAAAGTAAATAAATTAAATAAAAAGATATTTTTATTTTATTTTATTTTGATATTTAAAAATATGACAATCTAAATCTAATGAGTTATTTTTACCTTAAATGTAGTGCCAAATTTGAGATATTAATGCACTTTTAAAATGCAAAACCTAAGTGTGAGGCATCTTTATCATTAATTTTATTCAAACTTTTTAAATATTAGAAAAAATAATAATTTTTTAGATAGAAAAATGAAGAAAAAATACGAGATAAGAATAAAGTAATAAATATTATTTGTAAAATTTGAAAATGTAAAATGGCTTAAATATATAAAAATATAATAAAAATAAAAGTAAATAAATCAAATCAAATAAGTATCATTTTTATATTTAAAACATATTGTCTGCTCTTACCTTAAATCAAGTGCCAAATTTGAGAGATTAGTGCACTTTGCTAATGCAAAACCTAAGCCCGAGGTACCATTTGAACCAATTTAATTTAAACTTTTTAAATATTGAAGAAAATATTGGCCAGTAAAATGGAAAATTGGAGAAAAAATAAAAAATAAGAATAAACTAATAAATAATTTAAGGGAAAAAATTCTAAAAACGAAAAATTATTTAATTAAAAAATCATTATCGAAATCAAAAAGTAAATAAATCAATCAATCAACCAATTAAAAATAATATTTTTGTTTTAACCCATTTTTATATTTAAAATATCTAAATCTAAAACAAGCTTTTTTACCTTAGATAAAGAGTCAAATTTGTGAGATAAGTGCAATTTGATAGTGCAGAGAGTAAACGTGAGGCACCTTCATCACTAATCTAATTTTCTCTTTTAAAATATTGATGAAATATGAAGAAAAATATGAAATAAGAATAAAATAATAAAAAATTTAAGCAATAGTTGAAAATGAAAAATGATATAAATTAAAAAAAATTATCAGTATCAAAAAGTAAACAATTCAAATAAAAATATTATTATTATTCTAATTCATTCCTACATTAAAAAATATTACAATCTAAAACAAATAAACTGTTTTTACCTTAAATTAAGTGTCAAATTAGAGATGTTAGTGCAGTTAGCTAATGCAGAACCTAAGCCTGAGGCACCACTCTCACCAATTTTATTAGAACTTTTTAAATATTGAAAAAAATATTAGTTAGTTTGTAGGAAATGTGAGAAAAATATAAAATAAGAATAAATTAATAAATATCTTAAGCGAAATTAGAAAATCAAAATAGCTTAAATACAAAAAAACATAAACATAATCAAAAAGTAAGTTAGTCAAATTAAAAGAGTATTTTTTTAAATCCGTTTTGATATTCAGAAATATCACAGCCCAAAACAAATAAGATATTTTTACCATAAATCAAGTGTCAAATTTTAGAGATTAGTGCACTTTGCTATTGAAGAACATAAACCAGAGGCACCTTTGTCACTAATTTAATTGTAACTTTTTAAATTTGAAAAAAATATGAGTAGTTAGAAGGAAATATGAATAAAAAGTATGAAATAAGAATAAAGAAACTTTTATATAAATTATACAAATTTTGAAATTGAAAAATGACCTAAATTAAAAAAAATATAATCAGAATCAAAAATAAATAAATATAAAGATTATTTTTGTTTTAATCTGTTTTAAAATAAGAAAAAAATCACGTTCTATATAAATAAATTGTTTTACTAGAGATAAAGTGCCAAATTTGAGAGATTAGTACACTTTGCTAATTCAAAACCTAAGCCTAAGGCTCCATTTGCTCTAATTTAGTTTTAACTATTTAAATATTGAAAAAATTATTAGTAAGTAAGAAGGAAGGAAGAAAGCAGAAAAAATATGAGGAATAAATAATTTGTAAAAGTTGAAAGCGAAAGACGATTTAACTTATATTCAGAATCAAAAGTAAATAAACATATCAAAAGATTATTTTTATTTTTACCTTAAATAAAGTGTAAAATGTGAGAGGTTAGTGCATGTTTCTAATGCAGAGGCTAAGTATGAGATACCTTCATCACCAATTTAATTATAGCTTAATAAATATTAAATTAAATATATATAATTTTTTAAGAATGAAAAACCAAGATAAAATGCGAAATAAAAATAAATTAATAAATAATTTATGTAAAAGTTGAAAATGAAAAATGATTTAAATTTAAAAAAATAATAATAAGAATCAAAAAATAAATAAATAAAAAATTTCATTTATCTTTTAATTCACTCTTATATTAAAAAATCACGATCTAAAGCAATTTAGTTGTTTTTACTTTAAATGAAGTGTCAAATTTGAGAGATTAGTACACTTTGCTAAAGTAGAACCTAAGTCTGATGCATCATCTTCATCTATTTAACTGTTACTTTTTAAATATTGAAGAAAATTTTAGATAGTTCGAAGGAAAAATGAAGAAAAAATATGAAATAAGAATAAATTAATAAATAATTTAAGCTAAAGTTGAAAATGTAAATAAAGTTGGATATCCATCCATAAATACTAATTTGAAAAGGTAAAAGGAATATTTAAGAGAACATTTCTCAAAAAATTTAAGTTTATATTTATGATTAAATTAATAAGATTAATGATAATAAAGTTAATTTACCTGAGATCAATAAAGAGATGAGTATGGGTTAAAAGCAACGAGTTTTAAAACTTTTTTGGTAATAAAAATAAAGTTAAAAAGTAATTAATTAATTTAAAAATAAATTATTACAAGTTTTATATCTTGATATTTATTTTATTATATCATTTATTTTTTTTATATTTAATTAGTAAAAATTTTATTTAAATATAATAAATTATAGACAAAGTTTATTAATTATTTATTTTTCATAAGAATTTAAGAATATATTTAGCACATATCTTAAACTAATTAATTTATATCATTAAATTTTTTTTGATTTTGTAGGAAAAATATTGGGTAAAAATAAAAAAATAAATTTTTAATAGTCTTTTTATAAATCTACCATTTCACTAACTTTACATTAATAAAAATAATCATAAATTTATATTCTTAGTTTAATTTTTGGTTTTACAAATATAAAAATAAAGATAAATAAATCAATTTATTTTATATTTAAACATTTTTTTAATTTATCCATTCTATTTATCGATGTTTATCTCTTATGCTTAATCATAAATTTATTTTTTTGACAACTAATCTTTTAGCTTTCATGTACTTGCTCAATATTTTTAATATGTGTGATACATTAATTTAATTATACCTATAATAGATATTGAGATAAGTTTTAATCAATAAAATAAAAGTAAAAAGAATAATTATTTTAAATAAAACTTTAATAAGTAATATAGTTTTTGTTTATTTTAATGATCTACATTTTTAATATATAACATCAAAATCATAATCTTAACCAAAAACTATGTAAATCAAGTAAAAAAGATTGTTTTTATTTTAATTACTATTGATATTAAAAAATATCACAATCCAAAAAAAAATAAGCTGTTTTTACCTTAAATCAAGTGTCAAGTTTGAGAGATTAGTGCAGTTTGCTAATGCAGAGCCTAAGCCTGAGGCACCTTCATCACCAATAATATTCCTACTTTATAAATATTGAAGAATATATTAGTTAGTTAGAAGGAAAAATTAATAAAACATTTGAA
>JH720061.1:62011-76477 GCA_000231845.2 Tetrahymena malaccensis 436 | reverse complement strand
ATATTGAATCAATTATAAAATTGGAAACAGTGTGTAAAAAGAATACTTTATTTAAAATAATACATTTTGAATAAATAAATTTGTATAATAATAAATTAGAAAGTAAGATATGCAATTTGATTGAGACAGATGATTCAAATTATTAATTAAAACAGAACAAATTTCATTGAAGCAAATGACTTGTTTTAAAAAGAGGCTAAATTTGTATATCTTAACTGCTATGTACCTTAAGAATTTTCCATTTAAATTATAAACAAAAAATAAATTAAATAGAAGAATGAAGTATGATTTAAAATAACTTAACTTATAATTTATTTCAATATATTTTTGTATTTTTCTAGCAGTAATTACTTACATACACTGACCAGATGGGATGGTGATAAACTGAAGGAAAAGTAGACAGACAAACAGAAATACAGGCAGAGAGACAAAGACTGACTCAATACAAATTTAGCAAGACTTATAAACGAAATAAATAATATTAATATTATGTTTTTTAGCTTTATATTTTATATTGTAAATCAACCTAATTTTAATTAATTTTTTTTTTTTTAAACAAAAAATATAAAAAATGAATAATTAATTATTTTAATTGAAGTAATTTAATTTCTTTAATTAATTTTATTTGAATAATAAGTTTAAATAGCTAATATCCTACCAAAAGTTAAGAAGTTAAAATGAAACTTTTCAAAGTTATAAACATAATTTTTTATTGTTTTTTAACATAAGTTGCTGCTTAAATTGAAGAAAGATAAAGCAGCTAATAAATTTGTTTTTATATTCAAATAATTAAAATTGTTAGTTTGATTGTTATTTTAATTAAAATTCTCAAATATAAAGATAATTATTTAATAAACATTTTTAATTAGTATTCGTTTGATGATTTAAAAATAATATTTTAATTTAATTTACATCTTATTAGAGGTTCTGTAAAACTCCAAACAAATAAGAAATTGAATAAATCAAATCTATTAATTTAAATGTTTAGTTAAACCAAAATCTTGAAATGAGAGAAACAATTTAATTTTTAAAAAAACTATTTTAATTTTGTTAAATCAAAATTATTTTCACTCTCAGTGAGTATTTAAAAATAAAAGATAAATTTATTAATTAATAATTATTGATTAGTAATTTTGTATTTTTAATATTATTTTATCATTCTAACTCTGTAACAAGTTTTTAATTATTCACTTTAAAAAATATGATAGTTTGTAGAGGAGTAAAAATGAAATAAGAGAAAAAAATATAAATGAATTTATCAAATTAAAAGTATTAATAGGATAGATACTAGAGTTAATTACTCAGCAAGATATTTATATTTGATAATTTTAAAATGAATTGAAATAGTTAAAAATATTAATTTTAACAAAAATTTTATTTATTTATTTATTTATTTATTTATTTTTAGACATTTTTTTAAATGAATTAATTGTAATATTCCTATTTAAATTATAACTTTTTATTTATTTAAAGTGATAGCTATATATAAGCTGAAGGATTGGAATAATAGTAAAATATTGCTAACTTAGCTCTTAATCTTGAGTAATTTATGTTATAGTATTTAAACAGCTTTTAATAAATTTAAAATTTAATATTTTATTTTTTTAACTTTAAGTGAGAATGATATTTTCACCAGGTTAACTCCTTTTATTGAATTAATCATTAATTTATAAAAATATAAATTAAATTTTTTTCTTACTAATCAATAAAATTTTAATTAATTTATAATTAAATTTCTAGATAAAAAAATGATTAAATAAAAAAGCTAATATAAAGATTTAGAAGATGTAACTTATTTTTTGGCTAAATATTATAAGTTAATGAATTTATATTATGATAAAAGTTTATAAACTCTTTGATAGCATCTCATATTTATCTTAGTATTGATCTTAAGTAAAAATAATCAAATTTAAAAAAATAACAATTTATGTATATTTAAGTTAATCATAAATTAAATGAATCTGATTAAAATCATAACTTAACATCATCCTTTTTATATTTCTAAAAGCACAAGGAGAATTGGTAAAATAGGTGCTTAAAAATTAATATCTGCTTTAGAAAAATGTATAAATTTAGAAAAATTGGAGCTTAATCTAATGTAATTAATAATTATTAGCATTTTTTTTTGAATTTAAGTGACTAATTCAAATCAGATAATAATAATATTGTTATCATATTTAATTTATTGAGTCCATTAAATTATTTAAATGTTAATTTTGCTAATTTGTAATTTTAAGTCAATTTAAAATAAAAAATTTTATTTACAATTTTATTTATCCTTTTTATTTATTAATTTTTAATATCTAAAAGGAGTAATAATCTTTATCTGTAGAGTGCTTCAAGTTTAGGTTAAGCTATATAAAACTGTTCTAGTCTCTAAGATGTAAATATCAAGCTCATGTAAAAGAAGATTATTTTTTTTATTGCATAACAAAATTGATTGTTTGCTTGTTCTTAATCAAACTTAAGGATTTTAATAATTTGATTGAAATTTCAGACATTTCTAAAAATATTCGAAATGATTCTTTTTGTTTTTATGCAGGCTCAAATTTAAATTTACAATCATTTTATTAATTTTAAGGTACAATAAAATTGGATCTTAGGGTGTGCTAGATTTAGTTTCTGGCATAGCCACATGCACAAAGCTTAAAAATTTAGCGCTTGATTTAAGGTAAATTAATTTAGATATTTTCTATAGTAAAATAAAGAATTAATTTTTAAGTTAAAATATATATAAATGGTTATTAAGTTTTTTTACTAATTTGTTTAAATATTTAAAAAATTTAATTTATTGATTTATTTTTTTAAAAAAGCAAAAATAAAATTGGAGTTTAAGGCTCACAGAAATTATGTTCTATTTTAGCTTAATTCGTTAATCTCTAAACTTTAAATCTAGATCTTTAGTAAGAAATATTTCTTTTATTTTGGTACAGCTAAAAATATATATAATTTATTAAAGGAGTAATAAAATATAATCTAAGGGAATTTTAGACCTAGGTCATTCTTTAAGAATGTGTAGTAATCTATAAGCTTTAAAACTAAATTTAAGGTACAAATTTCATTTTTATTATAATTATTTAGAAATAAAAGATGCTAATTTAAATATAATTGCTTATTTTTTGCTAAAACCATATTAGTAAATAATTATCTTTTAAAAGCTTTAATAAAATAGGCTGTTAAGGTTCTTCTAAGTTATTTTCTGAATTAGCAAAATGTTATAATCTCTAAGATTTGGATATTCTTATTGGGTAAATTTATTTCTATATTTTCAAGAACATAACAAATTATTTAAATTTTTTCGAATTTTAATCCAAATGTATTTAATTTTTCTTTTAACTACAAATTATTGTTGTTTTTAACATAAAATAATATTTTTCTATTGAATATTTGTAAAGTTGTAATAAAATACGATAAGGATTTGAATTTGAATGCGATCTTTCTTAAGAAAACACTAATTTGAAGGATTTAAATATCAATCTCAAGTAAATATTATTTTATTAAATTAATTTAATTTTAATTAAAATTTATTTATTTTCAAAGTTCTAATCTAATTGGATCAAAGAAGGTTGCTTCAAATTTAGGTTCATTTTTAGCAAATAGCATCAATCTTTAAAACTTATAACTGATCTTATAGTAATTTACTATTAATTTATTAATATATTGTTTATTTAATAATTCTGAAATATTATTCTTTATAATTTTATATTTTTGAATATACAGTAATTATTTAAACAAACTTACTTTCCCTTTTTTAGAAAGGAGGATTGATTTTATAAATAAATTAACAAAATTTAAAAATAAAATCATTTTTAATAAAGTAAAACAAGAATGGATTAAGGTAGTATGTTAGTATTGTGTAAAATGTTATAAAAGTTAACAAAAATAGAAAATCTTATGCTTGATATAAGGTATTTGCTTGTTAAATTATTTATTTTTTAAGTAAAATAATAGTTTTATAATAAATCAATAAGTTTAAATTAATTATTTTTTAGCTATTTTATATTTTTATTTTTCAGTAGCCTAGAAATTTTTTTGATATTATTTAAAAGTTTAAATTATATTGTTGGCGAAGAGTGGATATTAGAATTAAGTACTATTTTAGTAAAATAGAAAAATCTCAAAACTTTAAACCTAATGCTTGAGTAAAAATAAAATACATATATTTTACAACTAATTTATACATAATTAATTTATAAAAGTGAAGTGAAATCTGATGTCTCTGTATCTAGCTTAACTTCTGCTTTAGCAAATTGTAGCAATCTTTCATCTTTACATTTACATACAAATAATGTTGATAAATAAATTGGTGATTTTTACTTAGTTAGTTTAGCTTAGGCTTTCAAAAAATTATTTTACCTCTAGAAACTGATATTAAACTTCAAGTAAAATTGATTGATGTTTTGTTTATTTTTACATTTTTTTAAGATTATCTATTTTTTATAAAATGTTTATTTAATATATAAAAAAGCTCTAGTAAATTCGGAACATCTTTTATCTGTGATTTTATTTCTGGTTTAGGTTGTTTTACTAACCTCAAAATTTTGTATCTCACTTATTTGTAAAAATTATATAATACTTTACTTTTTGTAATTTTTTCTTTAACTATTTTAATGAATATTTAATTAATTTAAAGAATCGACTAAATTGACAATAATACTGTTTCCTTAATATGTAGTGCTCTGAAAATGTTAAACAATATCCAATATTTTTATCTTTTCATACAGTAAAATATTTTATTTTTTATCAATATATTTAAATTTAATTTATTATTTTAATAAATTAATATTTTGAAATAATATGTATGTTATAATGCTATTTTATTATTTCTAATTCTAATTATTAACATAAAAAGCTGTTTTGGGATTGATTATGCAAAAAAATAAAAATTAAGACAAGAGATTTATAAAATAAAAAGGTTGGTTAAGAAGAATTTCTATATTTGAAGTAGAAAAATAAAATAAATTTATTTAACTTAAATTTGCTTATCTAATCAATACTACAGTAGTTTTTTATTTGTGTTGTAATTTGTGAATTAATAAAAAAATAAATTTATTTGAAAAATACTTATTTATTTTTATAATTTTTTATATGATTTAATTAATACAAATAGACAAATATTATTAAAAAACATCATATTAATCCTTAATAAATCCATAAATATACTGTGGTTTAAAGTTTTGTATAAATTATTTTTAATTTGGGAATTAAAAACACTTTAATTTTTTTTAAAAGGAAAACATATTTAAAAATGAAAAAAAAAAATTGTAAAATGAATGAAGAATTAATTATATATTTTAATTTTATTTTTAAATCTAAACTAGTAAACCACCTCACATTTTTTTATTTATATATCAATCGATAGTAAATTTTTAATATTACTTGAATGCAGAAAAAATTTTAATTTTACAGTTTTTTAATATGTTTGAATAGATTGAGTTAACTATTGCAAAACAAAATGAAACTCTACATATTTTATCACAAATTTATTTTTTGTTTGAATCCAAATTAATTCTTATCAGATTTATAAAAAATTATTACTAATTAAATATCAAAAAAACAAATGATATAATAGAATAAATTTTATAATCTTAAAGATGTAATTGTTTATTTTTTAATTAATATTGTTCGTAACTTTATTTTTATCAATAAAAAAGTTTTTAAACTCTTCCCTTTAGTCTCATATAAATATCCATATTGATTTAAAGTAAATTAAATTTTTATTATTTATATTTTTTATTTTTTTTACTATCAAGTTTAATTTTTTTTAGGAATATTGACCTTTTATTTTCTTTTTTATTTTTATTCATACTAAAACAAATTAATCTTTTTTATAAGCATTTGCTTAAATAAGTTAATAGTTGATTATTATTTCTCATCTTTTCTTCGTTTTCCTTCTAGATAACTTATAAACAAACTAATTATATTTTCTTGAAATTTAAAAGTAGTAATTGTATTGGTGACTAAAAAACCACAGCCTTAGGTACTGCATTATAAAAATGCACTAATCTCTCAAACTTGATACTTTAATTGTCGTAAAAACTCATTATTTCTTTTGGATTGTGATATTTTTTAGCACAATTTAAAAAAGAATTTTTTCCCTTATTTGCTTTTTGATTCTCATATTTTATTTTTAATTTAATCATTTTTGTTTTTCAGCATTTGCTTCAATAAATTAATAGTCGATTATTATATCATTTTTTTTCTTGATTTTTCTTTCTAACTGATTTATATACAAACTAATTATATTTTCTTTAATATTTAAAAGGGACAATTATATTGGTGCGTAAAGTGCCTCAGGCTTAGGCTATGCATTAGTAAACTGCTCTAATCTCTCAAATTTGACACTTAAATTGTCGTAAGAACACATTATTTTTTTTTGGATAGTGATATTTTTTAATACTTTAATGAATTTAAATAGATGTTTTATTTTTAATTTAAGTCCTTTTTTATTTTCAGCATTTGCTTTAATAATTTAATAGTAGATTATTATTTCATATATTTTCTTCATTTTTCTTTGTAATTTACTTCTCAAAAATAATTATATTTTTTTCAATACTTAAAAAGTGAAAATTAAATTTGTGACTAAGGTGCATCAGACATAGGTTCTGCATTAGCAAACTGCACTAACCTCTCAGAATTGACACTTGATTTGTCGTAAAAAAACATTATTTCTTTTAAATTGTGATATTTTTTAACACCTAAATAGATTTAAAAAATACTTTTTTTACTTAATTGCTCATTGATTCTCATCTTTTATTTTAAATTTAAGTCATGTTTCTTTCATTTATAGAATATGCTTCAATAATTTAATAGTTGATTATTATTTCATAATCTTTCTTCATTTTTCTTTCTTAATAACTTATAAACAAACTAATTATATTTTCTTCAATATTTAAAAAGTGAAAATGCAATTGGTGACTAAGGTGCCTCAGACTTAGGTTCTACATTAGCAAACTGCGCTAATCTCTCAAATTTGAAACTTTGTTTGTTGTAAAAACACTTTATTTCGTTTGGATTGCGATATTTTTTAATATCTTTTTGCTTTTTGAAATTTATGTGTTTTTTTTTAATTTAAGTCTTTTTTTATTTTCAGCAATTGCTTCAGTAATTTTATCGTTGATTATAATTTCATATGTTTTCTTTATTTTTCCTTCTAATTAACTTATAAACATAATTATATTTTCTTCAATATTTAAAAAGTTAAAATTAAATTGGAGACTAAGGTGCCTCAGGCTTAGGTTCTGCATTAGCAAACTGCTCTAATCTATCTAATTTGTCATTAAATTTATGGTAAAAATATCTTTTTTATTTTGGATTTTGATATTTTTAAACGCCTAAATAAATTTAAAAATTACTTTAAGTCATGCTTCATTTCAGCATTTGTTTCAAAAATTTAATAATTAATTATTATTTCATATCTTTTCTTCATTTTTCTATCTAAATAACTTATAAATATACTAATTATATTTTTTTCAATATTTAATAAGTTGCAATTAAATTGGTGACTAAGGGGTCTCAGACATAGATTTCACATTAGCAAATTGCACTTACCTCTCAAATTTGACTCTTGAATTGTCGTATAAACACATTATTTCTTTTGGATTGTGATATTTTTTAATACAGAAATGAATTTAAATAACATTCTTCTTACTTATTTGCTTTTTGATTCTCATCTGCTATATTTTAATTTAAGAATTGCTTAATTTTAGCATTTATTTCAATAATTTAATTGTTGATTATTATTTCATATGTTTTCTTCATTTTTCTTTCTAAATAACTTATAAACAGACTAATTATATTTTCTCCAATATTTAAAAAGTGAAATTTTAATTGGTGACTAAGGAGCCTCAGACTTAGGTTCTTCATTAGCATAATACACTAATCTCTCAAATTTGACACTTGAATTGTCGTAAAAACACATTATTTCTTTTGGATTGTGATATTTTTTAACACCTAAATGAATTTAAAAAATACTCTGCTTTTTGATTCTCATCTGTTATTTTTAATTTAAGCTATGTTTTATTTTCAGCATTTGCTTCAATAATTTAATAGTTGATTTTTTTCTTCATTTTTCCTTCTAACTGACTTATAAACAAACTAATTATATTTTCTTCAATAATTAAAAGGGGCAATTAAATTAGTGACTAAGGTGTCTCAGGTTTAGGTTCTGCATTAGCAAACTGCACTAATCTCTCAAATTTGTAACTTTATTTGTAGTAAAAATAAATTATTTCTTTTGGATTGTGATATTTTTAAATACCAAAATGAATTTAAAAAATACTCTGTTTTCTTATTTGCTTTTTGATTCTTTTATGTTTTTTTTAATTTAAATAATATTTCATTTTCAGCATTTATTTCAATCAATAATTTAATCGTTGATTGTTATTTGATATGTTTTATTTGTCTTTCTTTCTAACTAACTTATAAACAAACTAATTATATTTATTTCTTAAATATTTAAAAAGTTAAAATTAAATTGGTGACATTGGGGCCTCAAACTTAGGTTCTGTATTAGCAAACTGCACTAATCTCTCAAATTTGACACTTAATTTGTAGTAAAAACAAATTTTTTCTTTTGGATTACGATATTTTTGAATACCTAAATGGATTTAAAAAATAATCCTTTTACTTATTAGAATTATATTTTATATATTTAGTTTTTGATTATGATTATTTTAATTTAAATATTAAAAACTAAATAAAATAAAGAAGTCTTTTTTAATAAGTAAAAACTTAATTAAAAATATTTGTTTTTTTTCTACTTATTGAAACTTACTTTAAAATTAATATATATAATTACCTATCATATTTATTAATAGGTCTAATAAAATTAATGTATCACAAAAATTAAAAATAATGAGCAAGTACTATAAAGCTAAAAGATTAGTAGTTAAAAGGATTTACTTCTGAAAAAATAAGAGACAAAAATAGATAGAATCTAAAACAAAATTTTCTTAAAATAATAAAAATAGATTTATTTATGCGTATTTTTTATATTTTTAAACTAGTAATTATACATAAAATATAATTTTATGATTATTTTATTAAATAAAAGGAACAAAATATTAGATTTTTTGAAAATAAATTATTTGAAATTTATTTAATAGTTGAATCATTTAAATAATTTTTAATTTAAATAATATTAATACTTTAATAACCAAAATAATAATAAATGAAAAGAAAATTCTATTTTAAAATTTATTTAATTTAAAATTAAATTATAGAGAATCATAATACAAAAATAATAAATAGAAACTTTTCACTTGATTTAATTATAATTATGATATACAATTAATCAAAAATCAAAATATAAACAATAATTTTAACTCTCTTAATAGTTATAACTTTACTTATTCTCAATTTTTATTCTTAATATGTTGTTAGTATTTTTATTATTTAAATATTTACTATTATAACATAAAATATCAATTACAGTGGTTAAAACTCCTAATTTTTATGACTTAGAAAAATATTAACTGATATAAATATTACATAAAGAAATTTCCACTTTTATATTATCATAAATATTTAAATTGCCCTTAAGCTAATTTAGAGATATATATATATAGTTGAATCCTAAGATTCTCCTTTGATAAAACAGTTAATAAATTTATTTATTTTTAATAATACTTTTGAACTAAAAATACTGGGAATTAAATTAATGAAGCGATATTCGCATAAACGTATTTATAAAAATCATAATATTAATTATTTAATATTGATTATTTTTTACCCTACTTCCTTGAATAATTTAAAATCATTAAAATGTGGTTTGAAAAAAAACTTCTTTCTATTTTTAATTTAAAAAATTTAGAATTATTGATTACCCTTCAAAATCTTGCTTCTTTCAATCTCAAACTACCTTTTCACACTTACTAACAAAAATTAAATACAAAAAAATAAAATTTTGATAAAATGATTAAAACATTTAAATTCTAAATAGTATTTAAATATTTATGCTTATATTTTATGTTTAAAACTTTATTACTTAAATATTCACTGTCGTCATCAATAGTAAATTTAATCAGAACATTTTTAATTAGGAAGAATTTAAATAAAATTCTAATAATGCTTTTTTACCCATTTAAAATACTAGATTCATCGTATTTGATAATATATAATAATAAATTAATTTGATAAAAAAAAGGAGAAAGCAAATGAATAAAATAGTATCAAATATTTTTTCCTACGAAAAAGACAAGAGTTTTGATAATCTTAAAAATTTCTTAAAACTTTAATAAAAAATTGCTGATTTTTAGATATTAGATTTTTAAGCTGTATCTATATGTTTTCTTGTTGATGCTACTGGATCTATGGAACCATATGTTACTTAAGTTCAAGAGCAAATAAATAAAATTGTTGATAAGATAAAAAGTAGTTCTTAACAGCTTATGGATGTTTTTGTCAGCATGGATCATGGTTGCTTATAGAGATAGAAACAATGAAAAGAGCTTTGAAAATCTATAATTTACTAAGAACTTGGATGAATTTTAGTAATTTATTTAGAAACTATAATTTAGCGGTGGAGATCATAAATGCAAAGACGTCAAAATTGGATTGCAATAAACTAAAATGCTTGGTTGGAAACAAGATCATTTGAATATACTGATATGGATAGCTGATGCTCCTTGTTATGGAGAAGAATTTCATAATGAAGATGAAAATGACCAATACCCTGAAGATGATAAAGAAGAAATAAGAACACTACTTAGGGAAATAAGCGAATTACAAATAGATATATACTTCTATAAAATAAATGATACTACTGATACCATGATAAGAAAGTTTAAAGATTATATTTCAATATATGATAGACATCTTAGAGAATAGAATTTTGAAGAAAAGAACTTTTCTTTTAGCGTTGAATAAAATGTTCAAACTTCTACAAGTACTAAAAGTTTTTCACAATTTGCTGAATTTGTGAATAAGCTGAATAAAACTAAACAAGTTGAGTATGTCTTAGATTTAAAGAATAAAATAAACAATTATTAAAAAATGATCATTGACCATGAAAATTTGTGTAAAAAAATAAACAATTTGGTAGAGAATTATGACTACAAAACAATTTAAGATACAGATATTGAAAATTTTGATGACTTATCTAAAGGACGCAAAAAATTTAGAAAATATAAATTTAGTCTAAATAACAACACAGATATAATGGATATTGCGAGCGAGGAAGAAATCCATTTAGAAGTTACAATAGATGTTGTAGGTTAAGGATCATTTAAAGAGACGTATCTAGCTTAAGATATAGACACAGGTAAGTTGTATGCCCTCAAAAAATTTAAAAATTCGAATTAATTTGATTTTGATAATTTAATTACAGAATACTATATTTACTTACTCTCAAAAAGCATCAGAAGTAGCTTCCTTTAAGATTTATAAGCTAAAACAGAGAAACAGAACCAAAAAAACTTAAAAATTTGTTTTGAAGATTTATGGATTGTTAAAGATTCAGAGACATAATAATATTACATTATAGAAGACTTTAAAATAGGATTCCAGAAATTCATTTCAACAGAAGGAAAATCTTTAAAAAAATCAAGCGCTAATTAAGACTTATTTCAGGCATTTTTGCACTACTCGTTTGAATACTCAAATTACAATTATATTCTATCTGATATATAATGTTTTGGAAGTACACTAAATGATATTTCAATTCACAGTCAAAAATTTATAGACTCTTTCTAACATTAAAATGAAAATGCATAATTGTTATAATAATTTTAGTTTGATAAATAAATTGACATGAAAAAGCTAGACATAAACTTCCCTATTTATGCCAATTTAGGAATTATAGGAATAGCCTTGTTTTTTAACAAGCATTAATGTAGTAATTATTGTAAGACGTTATAATTAAAAACCATTTAATAATACAAAGATCTGCAACTAAAAAGACCTAACTGAGTTAATTTGCATTTATCTATGATGTCTATTAGCGAATAGCCTGAAGGCATTAATGAGCCAGAAGATGAATTTTCAACAGCCTGCACAGAACCAAGAGGAAGAAGTAAATTTAGAGTAGATGATCCTTTAAAAGCTGTACGCAAAATTAGTGCTTCTTTAGAGAGAATAGAGGAATATGAAAAAATCATATAGACATATAATGTTTGATAACAACATTTGACTGAATTAACAAATAAATTATATACCTATTTTAATATATTATTTAAATATATTTATTTGTATTATATGGTTCATATTACTGTAATATTAAACATTAGAACAAAAATAAATGATCATTTTCAAAAAATATCAAAAATGTTAAAATTTTTTGAAAATTTGTAATATATTGTTAATTTCAAATTTACCTTAATAATCAAATATGTTATATGAAATATGATCAAAGTCATTTATCCTTACTTACAATTTTTTTAAATTTCAAACAAAATTGAATAAAAGAAGCAAGCGATAGGACTGATCAGATTTTTTTAGATTTTTAATTAATGTTTTTCTTTTTTAAATTTTAGAGGTATTTTATTGATTTAAATATTTCATGGATATTGCAAAAGATATTAAACTAAATACTGATTATATATATTCTAAAATATTTAGATTGCGCATAAATGAATATATTGTAAATGAAAGGGAAGAGTTTAAACTATATAAAAAATGTTTCATTATCACAAAATAAAATCATATTATTTGTTTGCATCAAAAATTTAATTTATTTATAATTTAGTATTATGCTTAGCAAAATATTTTCACAAAAGAAACAGAAGTGTGTTTTGTCTATTTGCTTGTTAAAAATAATTAGATCTATTCTTTTAAAAAGGCAATATTATCAGTATAGTAATAAAAATGGTTTAGATTACTCTGATACTGAATAAGAAAGAAAATATTTTAAGGAAAAATAATAAAACAAATTCATAAAAAGCTTACACAAAAAAAGTGATTAAAACCTTCATTGACTATTTTATACTATCAAAAAAAAGGCTTAAATAAAAGAGCAATATCTTTCTAAAAAATGCATTTTTGAAATATTTATTGACAATTAATTAACTTCAATATTAATCAAAGTGGCTCAATAATATATTAATTTTTTACTTAAATATGCACACACATTAATATATTCACATATTCAAAAAAATTGATTAAATTTTAAATTTAACTATATCATTTTACATTTTTCTTATTGATAAGCTATCTAATCATTTATTTAGTTCTTTTCATCTTTTTATCAAATGAATTGATATTCATTTATTTGATTAAATTTCTGAAAGCAAAATATTTTAGCTCTAAAAATTTTAAAGCTAATATTTAAGAGTAATTTTCATTATAAGAATAGTTTCAAGACTTTAGTTTGATTTTTTTTTAAATTATGGATTTCATTATTAAAAGTAAAATAACTAGAATTATATTTTATGACTTTCTAGATTGCTCACTTTTTATAATTATCAATGTAATATACTTCTGATAAAAACTGTTTATTGATAATAGTTTATAAATGTAAGTTTAAAACTAATTGTGCTATTCTTTTTTGTTGATTGATTCATAAATTCCATTAATTACTAAACACTCCTAATAAAATGTTTATTTCACCTAAATTGTTTTGTTTTATAATTTATTTTTGTTTTTTGCATTTTTTAAGAATACCAAAGGATTAAAGCAATAAATATTTTGTATAATTAAAATTATTTTCTTTGCCCAACCAAAGTTGAATAAAAGCTTTCCATTTTATTAAAATAATTTTACCAAATTTCAATTTTTCTTTCGTTTTTATCTAAATTTCTTTTAATTTAATAAGTTGCTAACTATTAATTTTTTTGTCTGATGAGTTAAAAATCAAAATTTTTGATATTTTCTTGAATTAAATTAGTAAAAAATTGACAGATTCTAAGAGTATAGGCTTATATAATCCTCCTCTTATCCAAAATTTAAAATTTTGAATTATCAATTTTCCTCCTTTATCTTGTTAGAACTTTAAATTCAAATATGTATTAGACTCATTAAAACTAACAAAAATGTTATCTTAATTATTTTTTGTTTTGAAGATTAAAATGATATTCTATGAGGGATAAGAAATAAGAATGTTTTGTAAATTTTATGCGCTATTTATATTAATCCATTTTATGTAAAGTTTTTTTTACTAAAGGAAGTCATTTTCTGATAATAGAATATAAAAATCATCTTATCAATCCTCATATGTAAATTGAGTATTTTTAAGAATTGAAAAATATTTTTAATTTATTTAAAATATTATAATTTATTCATAAAAATTAGATTAAGTGCTAAAAAAATGTAGAAAATATAAGCAGATATTTTTTAATACAAAGAAAACAAGACTTTAGAAAATCTTTAAAATTTTTTAAAACTTTACAATGAAATTGCGGATTTTTTAGTATTTGATGTGAAAGCTGTATCCATTTGCTTCCTAGTTGATGCTACTGGATCTATGAAGCCATATGTGAATCAAGTCAAAGAACAAATCAAATATACTCTTGAAAAAATTAAGTTAAATTC
>JH720061.1:42133-52278 GCA_000231845.2 Tetrahymena malaccensis 436 | reverse complement strand
GTAAAAACACATTATTTCTTTTGGAATTTGATATTTTTTAATACCTAAATAGATTTAGAAAATACCAATTATACTAATTTGATTCTCATATGTTATTTTTAATTTAAGTCGTTTTTTATTTACATCATTTGCTTCAATAATTTAATAGTTAATTATAATTTCATATGTTTTTTTTATTTTTCCCTCTAACAAACTTATAAACAAACTAATTATATTTACTTCAATATTTAAAAGGCTTACTAAAATTGGTGACTAAGGTGCCTCAGACTTAGGTTATGCATTAGCAAACTGCTCTAATATCTCAAATTTGACACTTTATTTGCAGTAAAAACACATTACTTCTTTTGGATTTTGTGATATTTTTTAATATCTAAATAGATTTAAAAAATACTAATTATACTTATTTGCTTTTTGATTCTCATATGTTATTTTTAATTTAAGTTATTTTTCATTTTCTAATTTGCTTCAATAATTTAAAAATTGATTATAACTTCATATTTTTCTTTATTTTTCCTCCAAACTAACTTATAAACAAACTAATTATATTTACTTCAATATTTAAAAGGGGCAATTAAATTGGTGACTAAGGTGCCTCAGACTTAGGTTCTGCATTAGCAAACTACTCTAATCTCTCAAATTTGACACTTTATTTGTTGTAAAAACACATTATTTCTTTTCAATTGTTATATTTTTACTTATTTACTTTTTGATTCTCATATTTTATTTTTAATTTAAGTCATTTTTCATTTACATCATTTTAAAATAATTTAATAATTGATTATAATTTCAGATGTTTTTTTTATTTTTTCTTCTAACATACTTATAAACAAATTAATTTTAAAAATATTTATTTTTTTTTACTTATTAAACTTACTTTAATATTATCTTTTTAATAATCTATCATATGTATTATTAGGTAGGATAAAATTAATGTATCACAAACAAAAAAAATATTGAGTAAATATTTTAAAGCTAAAAGATTAGTTGTTAAAAAAATATTTTTGTGATATAAATAAGAGACTTAAATTGATAGAATATAAAACAAAATTTCCAAAATATAAAAAAATATATTTATTTATGTATATTTTTTATATTTTTAAACGAGTAATAATACATAAAATATAACTTTATTATTATTTTAATAAATAAATTTAATAAAATATTAGATTTATTGAAAACATATTTTATTTGAAATTTTTTTAATATGATTGTTGAATCTTTTAAATAATTTTTAATAAAATAATATTAATTGTCTAGTAATCAAAATTAAAAAAAATAAAAACAAAGATAGATTCTTTCCATAAAAAATTTATTTTATTTAAAAATAAAATGATTAAAAATAATAATACAACAATTAAAAAAATTTATATTTCAGAATCAAAAATTTTATTTTTTTTCGTATTAAAAAATGAAAAATTGCAGTAATTATTAAAAACTTATTAACACTGATGATTTTTTTCATCAAAACTTGAAATTCTGCATATAAAATTTAAATTATTAATTTAAAGCATTCACTTGAATTAAAAGCTGAAAGTGCTATAATATAAAATAATTTGATTTCTAAATGAATATTTAATTTAAGTAATTAGACATATTTTTACAATAAATACATTTTAAAAATAACCAATAAAAATGAAAAGTTGAAATTCCTAATTTTTTCATAAACAATCTAAAGTTATTATAATATATTATCATAATTCTAACATTAATTTAATTAATTAATAGCCTTCTTCATTGAAGAATAATAGATTTTGTAGTTAATCTTTTTATTTTTGAGATTCTTTTCTCCAATTGGTTTAACTCAATAATTAGAGCTTGTCTATAGTTTTCATCTAAATAATAAACAGAATCCCTATATAATTTTATTTATAGGTATTATGAAATATTTAAAAACTGAATTAACAATATAATAAATTATAAAAGTAATTTGCTTTAAGCTCAAATTATTATCCACCTTAATTTGAAAAAATATCTAAATAAATGATGAAAATTATAATAATCTTTTCATTTACTACGTAATATAAAGATCTAAAGTAACTATTTTTTTATAATTTTCTAATGATTCTACTATATATCTTATTCCTTCAAGCTCAATAAAACAATTTCTTATCAAATATAAAATATTTAAATATTTATTTCCAAAAATTTAATAAATTAAACAATTATTTAAAATTAAAATATAAAAATAAATTAATTATTTAAAAATGAAAAATACGACAAACTTAGCGATAAATTAGAGAGATTTAAACAATTTTGTAAGCAAAAAGAAATTTATTGTGCTCCTATTGGTCCTATATTGTTCATACTTATATTGTTATAATTTTTTATAGAAAAATTTAATTTAAATATATTAAATTTGTAAAATAATCAATTAGCTTAAATCCAAGCAATTTTATTTATCTAAATATATTTTCAATATTATCTTTTTTAAATTATTTCCTCTTAAATAAATTGCATCTTATTTTTTAACAAATAATTTTTTTGATTAAGTTAATTTCACAACTAGATTAAAAGATAAATATGATTATTTATTAATAGACAGACATTGTTGAATATAATAATAAAAATAAAATCATTTGAAGGTTTATTTTCTCTATTGAGTATTTTAAAACAAACTCAATATATTTTAATTAAAATAATTTGTTTAATAACTCAAATTAGTATCCAGCAATATTTAATATAATGGTTAAATATAATTAAAGAGTGAAAATAAAAATATTTTTTTCTTCTGTTACTTAAAAGAAAGATCTAAAGTGACTATTTTTTTACATTTTTCTAATGATTCTACAATATGTTTTACTCCTTCAAGCTCAAGTTAGCAACCTCTTATAAAATATAAAACCTTTAAATGTTAATTTTCCAAATTTAAACGTAGATATAAATAATTTATTAGGTTAAAAACTAAAATATATAAATTATTTTAAAACTTAAAATACGCCAAATGTAGTGATAAATTTGAGAGATTCTAATATTTTTGTAAGCAAATAGCAATTTACTAAGCTCCCATTGGCCCTATATGATTCAAACTAATTTTTTTATAGTTTTAAAAAAAAGATTTTAATTAATTCTTAATATTTTAAATAAATAATTAAAAATAATGAACTAGCTTAAATTTAATTGATCTAAATTATTCTATTTACTATTCTATAAATTAAATTTCATATTATTATTTTGTTAAAATATAAAAAATTAAAAGAAAGATTTAGAGATTAATTAAAGATGATTGATTTAAATTTAAATTAAAATAAATACTTCAAATTAAGATTTAATTGAATTAAATCTTAAATCTTTTCTATTGATTAACACAAATATCGAATTCCTTAATCTCCAATATTATTCGGTGAGTTATTTCTTTTAAAATTATTTTTTTATTCAAAAATGTATTATCATATAATTTATTCAAAATATTTTATAATTTTTAAAAAATTAATTTTAATTTATAAAAATATTACTTTTAAAAGATATATATCATCTGAGAAAAGTAATCATCATTATTTCTAAGTGAAAGAAGACTGAAATCAAAGTAGTTTGTTAAATAAAAAAATATAAGTTATATGCTAATGAAGTTTAGCAATAAATACCCAAGTTGAATTTTTAAGTGAGTTATCAATTTATAATTCTACAAAATGGATGTAATAAATTAGATCTCTTTATCAAAAATAGAACAAGTGCTATTTAATATTTTAAATATTAAATTAGAGTAATAATTAAAAAGAAAATTAAATTGGTTTGTATAAATAGGTCCTATTTGGATAAATAAATAAATAATTCAAAAAAATAATTATTTTGTTTTTAATTTAATTTTTGATAAAAAATAAAGCTACTCAAAATTAAGAGATAGTTTAGTGATTTTGTTATTATTTTCCAATTAAATTGCCTGTTAGTCTCTTAAATAAGAAAACCTAATTTTGAAAAGATATTACTAGTTAACGATTGAAAAAAAAAAAATTTTACTCAAAATCAAGATTTAACTCATTTAAATATTCCAAATCTTATAAAGAGTCTAAAAGAAAGTAAATTTAATATCCAGATAGGTATCTTATTTTACAAATTATAATATTAAAAAAATAATTATCAAAAAAAAGTGAAATTATTGTTTCATTTTAAATCATTTAAATATTAGTTTTTTACCTTATCTAAAGACTTAAATTGGTAATTTTAGAGCAATTTTTAATAGAATTAACTAACTAAATAAATTCTTTATCAATAATACCACTATAACTTTTCAAAAGATAAAATTTGATAAATAAGTCAAATTATTAACTACTTTAAAGAGATAAAATTTGATAAATAAGTCAAATTATTAACTATAAAGCTTTCCATAAAAAATTAAATAAGTAAATTTAGTTTTTTCGTTGCTTTTTAATTAATATATCGTAACCCAAAAAAGTTTTGGAAAATTGATATTATTTATTATTTTAAAAAGTACATATTGGATTTTAAAATATTTGTTTTTAATTTAAAATTTTTCTTATAATAAATCAATCAACTAAGGTATTTATTTTTGGTAACTATATATTTATTAAATGCATACTCAAAATTCATAGTTAAGCAAGATAAGCTATGACAGTTACTTAAAGTATCTCTTATTAATTTCGTATCTTTATTTGAGAATTCAGCAGCAGTTAACCTTTTTAAACTAGATTTAATTTAGATTTTAAAAAATTTTGTTAAAAATAAGAATATAAAAGTAAATTTTTTTGTATTTTTACATTTTTAAGCTTAATCCTTAAATTGAATTAGATTCGATTATTTAGACTGATAAATCCTATTTATATAAATTTTTTATTTGATAAAATTTATTTTAGAGTATCTACATCTTTAGAACTTTAACATTGACCCATATTTGTAAACCTGCTTTTTTCTTTACAATTTATATTTTATTTTATCTTAGTTTTATTATTTAATTAATTAGTTTATTTATTAATAACTTATTTTATTAATTATCTTTTTAAAATTTAAATACTATTAAGCTTAATACATCTTTTTAATAATCAAATATATTGGAACTTATATTAAATTTTAAAGCCTAAATATTTAGATTAAAATTAGTTTTATAAATAAATTTTAGAATTTGTAAATTTAAGTTATATATAAAATATACTGCATTTTTTTCATCTTTATTAAAATCATAAAAGAATATAAAGATAATATTTTAGTCAATAAAATTGATTAATTATATATAAAATTAAAATAGAAGACCTATATAAAAATCAAATGAAAAACCTATATAAAAATTGTAAAATTATATATTTACATATTTATCGAAGAAATAAACATTAATGTTTAATTTATTTAGCTTAGGAATTTATATCTAAACCCTTATTCTATTTGACTCAATTAAAAATTATTAAATATTCTACAATATATTTTTTATCTAATAAAATATATTTCTGCAGATAATAAAATAACTCTTTTATAAAAAATATTAGCTTTAATCTCTAAATTAATATATAATTTAAGTAATTAGATAGACCTAATTTTAATTTGTTATTATATATAAAAATTTGCTTTCAAAATATTAATTATTATTTTTATAATAAATATATTTTTTTTAATTTATTGAATAATAATTAAAAAGTGAAAATCTTAAATATTTTTTCATAAAATACTTAACACAAATATCTAAAACTATTATAAATATTATGATAGTTCAATAATAGTGATAAGAAAATTAGTTTCTTGTTAATTTTTTCATTTTTAAGATTCTTTACTTAACTTTTTTTATTTCAATTTGATCTTATTCATAGTTTTGGAAAATATTATAACTAGATAATTTTATAAATAGATATTGATAAATATATTAGTAAAAATTAAATTATGAGAAGCAATATTTTTTCTATTTATTTAATTTAAGAATATGAAAATGCAAATGATTTTATAATAAATCATCAAATCAATTTGCTTTGGAGCTATAATTAGCATTAGCCGTAATTTTAAAATATTTATATAATAATTAAAGATTGAAAATTATAATAATTTTTTCATTTATTACTCAAAACAAAGATCTAAAATGACTATCTGTTTACATTTTTATAGCGATTCTACAATATATTTTATTCCTTCAAACTCAATTTTACAACCTCTTTTTAATTATAAAATCTTTAAACACAAATTTTCCAAAATTTAAAAAATTAAACAATTTATTAAGTTAAATGGAAAAAATAAATTAATTAAAATAAAGTTTAAAATACGACAAAATTAATGATAAATTAGAGAGCCTCAAACATTTTTGTAAGCAAAATGAAATTTATTATGCTCCTTTTGGTCCTATATTGTTTTTACTTATATTTTAATAATTTTTAATTGTAAGTTTTTATTTAAATATTTTTAAATTATGTAAAATAATCAACTAGCCTAAATTTAAGAAGTTTTATTTATCTAGATATATTTTCAAGATTTAAAAAAAAATTATTTATTATGATATAAATTGCATCTTATTTTAGTTTAATTACAAATTTTAATGCCAAAGTAAAACTAAGAGCCAGTATACTTTAAAATGATTGGTCATACATAATATAATTTAAAAAATTACCTCATATTAAGATTTAAATAAAGTAAATCTTAAAGTTTTTCAATAGATTGAGATAAATACTGAGTTCCTAAAACTCCTATGTTGTTAGATTTAGTATCTTTTCCGGAGCTGTAAAAAAAAAAAAATGGTTAATCCAATAATTTATTCTATAAAATATTCATAAATTTTTTTTAATTAAAAAAAAATCATTAAATATTACTTCTTTAAAATTTTACAATGAAGGAACTGTGTTGAATATCTTAAATAAGCATGGCTAAAACAAAGAAAATTGTTAAGTGAAGAAATATAAGTTAGATGCAAAACAAATCTAATTTAATTATAATATACCCAAGTTTAATTTGCAAATGAGTAATTAATTTATAATTCTATAAAAGAGATGTAATAAATTATATTCCTTCATCCTAAACACGACTATAACTTATTGAAATTTTATTAAAAAAATTAAAATAACAATGAATAAGAAAAATTTAATTAGTTTGATTAAATTATAAATATTTTATTCCCAAAATAATTTTTATAAAAAAATAAAGAAATTAAACTACTTGAAATTAATAGATAATTTAGTCATCTTATTATGATTATCATCCATATTATTTGATAAAAAAATACCTTTTAAGTCTTTAAAATTACAATCCCTATTTTTTTAAAGATACTCTTTTTTATTAATTAGAATCTCTTTTTAATTTACGTAAAATCGAGAGTTAATTCATTCAAATTTTTTAGATTATATAAAGTATCTGCTAGATAATTCATGGGTTAAGATTCAAAAAGATGTCTAATTTAAAAATTAGTAGATTAAAATAAAATAATCAAATAAAGTAAAATAAAAAAATATTATTTAATTTTTAATTATTTACATTTTCTTTAAACCTAAATTGGTAATTTAAGAGCAATTTTTAATTGAATTTACTAAATAAATAAAATCCTCATCATTATATTCAAACCTTTTATTTTAATTTTAGAAAAGATAAAAGTTAATAAACAATTTCATTAAATAAAAAAAGGTTTTTCATCATAAATTAAATGAGTATTTTATATACTCTTCTACTAAATAATTAATCAATTACTTTAATTTTAGATTCAAGCAAGTAAGGTTTTTTAA
Organism: Tetrahymena malaccensis 436; assembly: GCA_000231845.2. Classification (NCBI taxonomy): domain Eukaryota; phylum Ciliophora; class Oligohymenophorea; order Hymenostomatida; family Tetrahymenidae; genus Tetrahymena; species Tetrahymena malaccensis. The sequence goes on along the minus strand of JH720061.1, from coordinate 44,641 downwards.
AAACATCAATGTACTGCTAATAGATTTAATCACTTTAGAATTTTAATCCGCTAAATGATAATTGCTTACATAAAAAATATTTATTATTTTAAGTTTACAAAAATGTAATTCAATTTTAAATGAATTTATAATAAAAAGCATATTTTTATGCTGATTTTAAGAAAACTCAAGCAAATCGTATTTTAATTTTTGTAATGTTAAAAATTCATATATAATTTCATTAATAAAAAAAGGTTTTTCTTCATAAATTAAATAATTATAATCAATTTCCTTGTACTAATTAATTACATTAATTTAAGAATCAAGCAAGTAAGGTTTTTTAAAAGCACAAGTGAATCAGTTATAGATTTAACCACTTTAAAATGGTTATAATTGTCACTTAAATAAAATTAAATAAAGTAAGAATTAGAAGAAAAAAAAAATTATTGGAATACCCTAATTAAGCAGTTAGAGATAAGCTAATTAGACTATTAAGCATTTTTAAAGAATCTGTAATTTATATGAGTTCTTACTACCTTAATCTGATGTTTAAAATTAAAATAATAAAAAGCATATTTATATGCTTATTATTTAAATTACTTAAAAGAAAGAACCAAATTTGTTAAATTTTTTTATTCATAAATCAGATTAGCTAAACTAAGACCTCCCTTTTCTTCTCTACTATATGCAAATCTATCTCTAATACATTATATAAATAAATATTCAATATTTCATTATAATAAATGCCAGTCACTTAGACTTCCTAAATTTAATTGAGCAGGAATAAAAAATATTTAACAAAAAGAAAAATACATAAAAACCTAAATAAAATTTCATAAGCAAAAATGTTTTTAAATTAATCAACAAAGGAATTTTCTATTTGGTAATTATTTATTTATTAAAAGCATACAAAAATTTCAAAGTTAAGCTAGATAAGCTAAGATCTTGGCTGCTAAAAGTATCTGTTAGTAGTTTTATTTCTTCATTTGATATTTCAGAAAAACTTTAATTAATTAAAATAATTTTAAGTTATTTTTTAAAAATATTATTAATTATATTAATCAATTATTTTTTTTTATTTTTACTTTATTTTCATAGTTTTTTATCCGGATGCTTAAAATAATTGATCAATTTCTCCAATCTTAATATCTTCATTCTCTATTACTGCATTATTTTATATCTCTGCAGATAAATTAGATTTACTCATTTAAATATCTTAGTTCTTTTTTTATTAGTTTGTTATTTGATAAACTTTTTTTGAAGTATCTACACGTTTAGAACATAAACATTAACCCATTATTGTAAACTTGTTTCTTTCTTTACAATTTTTCTTTTTTAATTTTATTTTATTTTATCTTAATTTGTTTATTTCTTAATTTATTAAATATATAAATTAAATTTCAAAGCATATATTTTTATTTTTCTTTATACTTTGCTACCTCAAAAAAACTTTACACTAATATGAGTATTAAAAAAAAAGTTAGGGAGGTTGAATTAATGCAAGGACCTATATTATTTATTTAAAATTCATATTAAAACCAAAAAATTAATTTAGCATTTTAAATTTTTTTAAATTTTATTATTAATTTTTAATATTTTTTTTATAATAAAAGATAAAGTGGAATAACTTTTTTTAATAATTTAAAACTATATTTTCTATTTTAATAAAAATAAACACTAAAAATTATATATATTATTTGTTTACATATAATAGTCTTAATAAAAAAATACATTAATGCATAATTATAATATTTATTAATATTGCTTTTCAAATTATCTTTTCTATCTTTCTATATCACTTCTTTTTTTTTATCAGAATTTAATTTATTTGGCAACTAACCTTTTACATTTTAGATACTTACTTGATATTTTAGATATTTATTCTTGCTTAATCCTATTCATGCTATCATTACATATTGGAAATTAAAAAAATAATTAAAATAAATATCTAAATAATTTTTAATGAGTATTATAAAAATAATAAAAAGAACAAATATTTTAAATTAAATTTTTACAAATAAAATTTTTTTAATTTTATTTTGGTCTAGATATTAAAAATATAAAAATAAAACCATAAAAGAACGAAATAAATCAAATAAAAAGCTAATAAATAAAGAGAGAATTTATATTTTAATTAATTGTGTGATATTGAAATATATCACAATCTAAAAGAAATAATCTGTTTTTACTGTAAAAAAAGTGCCAGCTTTTAGAGATTATTACACTTTTATAATTCAGAACCTAAGTCTGAGGCACCTTCATTACCAATACGATTCATCCTTTTTAAATATTGAAGAGTTTTATAAGAAAAAATAAGAAAAATATGAAATAATAAGAAAATAATAAATAAATAATTAAAGCAAAAGTTGAAAATTAAAAATGAGTTAATTAAAAAAAATATTATCAAAATTAAAATTAAGTATTTTTTAAAATCTATTTTGATATTAAAAAATAATTGAATCCAAATGAAATAAACTGTTTTTACGATAAATTAAGTTTTAAATTTGAGAGATTAGTGCACTTTGCTAA
>JH720061.1:0-35251 GCA_000231845.2 Tetrahymena malaccensis 436 | reverse complement strand
TTAAAATTGATAAAAATGTGAACTAAAATAAAAAGTTGTTTCGCAATGTAACTATCTATTATTTTTTATATATAACAATATATTATATTTCTTACAAATATTTTTTAAATATTAAATTTTTATTGAATTAATTTCCCTACAACATTTAAAATAATTTTAATCAAATTTAATTGTATGAAATATTCTGATAGTTCAATCATCATAAAAGTTCTTCAAAATCAAAATATTTGAAATAGATCATCATAAGTAAACTATTTAGTAGTTAATCTTTTCATTTTTGAGATTCTTTTCTTAAGTTTAGTAATCTCCATTTAATCTTGTTCTTAGTTTAGATAAGAATTAAGACTATATAATTTTATTAATAGATGTTGTTATATATATTAATAAAAATTAAATTATATAAATTTTTATTTTCTGTATTTATTTAATTTAAGTTTTTCTAAAAGCAATTAATTTTATTATTAATTATCAAAATAATTTGTTTTAGAGCTCAAATTTTATTCTAAATAATAGAAATATAGCAATTAAAGTATGATATTTACTTAAAATTAAGATTCAATGTGACCATTTTTTTACATTTTTCTATTGATTTTATAATAGACTTTCTTCCTAGCTAAAGTTAACAGTTTCTTATAAAATATAAAATGTTTAAATAAAATTAATAATATCAAATTTTAAATACGACAAATTTAGTGATAAATTAGTTAGCTTCTAGCAGTTTAGTAAGCAAAAAGAAATTTGTTCTGCTCCTTTTGGTCCTATATTGTTGCAACTTATATTTTTATAATTTTTAATTGCAAATTTAAATATTAATTTTTTAAATAATATAGAACAATCAACTAGTTTTAATCATTGTAGCTTTATTTATTATGATATAATTTAATCTTACTTTATTTTAGCCAAAAATTTTAATAAGCCATAGAAAAATTAAATAAATACTTCAAATTGTTTAATTTAAATATAATTTTAAATAGCTACCTCATATTAAGATTTAAACTTACTAAATCTTAAAGATTTTCTATTGATTGACACAAATATTAAGTACCCTAAATTCCAATATTATTAAATTGGGAGCCTCTTTTAAAATTATTTGTATATAAAAAAAATATTATCATATTCTATATTTAAATAAATAAAATTTGTATTTTTAAATTAAAATAAAATATTACCTTTAAGCTCTCATATCAAATAAATATATCAAATCTGATTTAATAGGACTAATATTAAAGAAAATTGTTTGGTGAAAAAATAAAATTTATATGCAAGATAAATATTATTTAATTATAAAAATACCCAAGTTAAATTTCCAAATGAGTAATTAATTTATTATTCTATAAGATAGAAGTTATAAATTTTATCCTTTCATCGTTAATTTGAGAGTTACTAAAACAAATTTTATTTTAAAAATATTTGAATAGTTATTAATGAGATAATTTAGTTAGTTTGAATAAACTGCTCGTAATTAAATATATAAGTTATTCAAAAAATAATTATTTTATTTTCAATTTAATTATTATATAAAAATAAAAAAATTTAATTACGTTAAATTGATAGATAATTTGGTGATCTTGCTATTTTTATTGCGATTATCATTTGATAAAATATCTGTTTTTAAATCTCTAAAATAAGAATTTCTAATATTTAAAAGATTTTACATTAAATTAGTTGGAGAAGTTAATATATTTACTGAAAATCCAGAGTCAAATCATTCAAATATCTTAAATTATATAAAGTATCTAATAGTGAGTTCATGGATTAGGGTTTAGAAAGGTGTCTAATTAATAAATTATTGTTTTAAAATTGTAATTATCAAAAAAATAAAATTATTATTTTATTTAATAGATTATAATTATAAGTTTTTTACCTTACCGAAAGACTTAAGTTTGTGATTTTTTAGCAGTATTTAATAGAATTAACAAGATCAATAAATTCTTCATCATATTTTTCTGCTAACCTTGTTTTTTAATTATTTAAAAAATAAAAATAGATTAAGAACATAATTAAATTAAAAAAGCCATTCATCATAAATTAAGTGAGTAAATTATTTATTTTTAAGTTTTTCTGCTATTTTTTACATAATTAATTTATGCTTGAAACTATTATTTTTTGCTTTAAAAATTAAAAATTTAATTTATAATTTATGAATTTAAAAATAAAAGTTTTGTTAAGTATTTTTATATTTTAAATACTTTAAAGTTCTAAAACTGATATTAATTTTTTAGTTTTTAAATTTTAATTAGTAATTTCAAAAATTTTATTTTTATCTGATGATTTAATAGAAAACTTTTAATATTAACTAGTCCCTTCTTCCTAATTAATTTATTAAGTACTTACCACAATTTAAGATTCAAGCAAGTAAGGCTTTTTAAAAACACTAGTGAGTCGCTTATGGGCTTAACAACTTTAAAATTATTTTCTTTGTAACTTAAATTTAAGTACACAGTTAGAGATAGGTTAATTAAATTTTTAAGTGTTTTTAAAGAATCTGTAATTAATAAGATGCCTTCTAATCCTAATTACCTTTATTAAGTTAATTTTATTTCAATTTTTAAATAATTAAAAGTAAATTTTAATGCTAATTTTTTAAATTACTCAAAATTAAGAACCAAGTTTGTTATATTTTTTTATTCCTGTAATAAACTAGCTAAACTAAAGCATTCATTTTATTCTTTTACACTGTTTGAATACAATTTCATAATAAATAAATATTAAATCTGTAATTAATATGAATATAAGTGACTAAGCTTCATTTATTATTTGAGCATGATCAAAAAATTTTAGAAAGAGGAAAGATCAAAATTCTAAATCAAATATTTAAGATTTCAACAAAAAATATTATTAAAATCATACTTAAATTTCATAGTTAAGCAGGATAAGTTAAGATTGTTGCATAAAATATCGCTTATTAGTTATATTTCTTAATTAGAGATTTCAGAAATACTTAATTATTTAAAATATTATTAATTTTAATTAAAAAATATTTTATTATAAGTAAGCATTTTAAAATTATTTTTTTTTCTTCTAATTTTACTTTATTTGCATCGTTTTTTCCCTTTTTACTTATACTAATTGATTAATTTAGCTAATATTGATCTATTCATTCTTTTCTACATTAACTTTATTTTGTATTTCTTAAGAAATTGTATTATGTTCATCAATTTAACTATTTTAAACCTATTTATTTAAATTTGTTATATGATAAAATTATTTTGGAGTATCTACATTATTAGGAAATTAACATTGACCCATTATTGTAAACTTGCTTCTTCTTTTACAAATATTTATTTTATGATTTTACTTATATTTGATTTATTAGCTAATTAATTAATTTGTGTATTACTTATTTTATAAATTATCCTTTTAAAATATATATGCTTTTAGGTTTCTTACCTTATTTTTCTTGTTATTAATTAATATGTAAGAAATATAGTTGTTAAATATTGATTTTTTTGAAATACATAAGTTATTTTATAAAAAAAATCTGTATCTAAAAATAATATCTTGTAAAATAAAAAATATATTTGAGTTTAAACATGATTTGATTTAAAATAATTGATTGATCTTAATTAATTTTAAAATAAATAATTTACATAACAATTAAAAAAACTGATTTAAATAATTTATAAATGTAGATTTTATGATAAGAATTATTTTTATATTGATAATATGTTTTATTTAACTTTCAAGCAACTTTTAATTTAACTAACCTTTTAATTTTAATTGCTTTTAATATATGTTCAATCCTTTCATGTTCTTCACACCAGCTTAAAAATATTATAATAAAATGGTAATTTTAATTAGATTTAATATTAAATTACAGATACAAGCAAAGCACTTTAATATTTTTACTGTCAAGAATACCCTTTGATTTTAGAAATGTTTCATCTTCACTAAAATTTAAGATTAAAAAAAATTAATTAAATTTTTTAAATACTTATTCATTACCTTAGATGGCATTTTAATTTTTATAATTTAGGTAAACTCAATAGACATTAATCAAGTTTCAAATATCCTTATTCAGTAATATTGTTTTTACTTAATTTTAATAATAAAACTTTATTTAATAATTATTAATGTATATTTTAATTTATTGTTTGAAATTAATTCTAAAAATTTTACATTTATTTAAAATTTTAAAATAAGTAATTTATGGTTCTAAGGATTAAAAAATTTAAATAGTTAAAACAAATTACAATATGCTTATTGTTAAATTTTCAAGCAATTAGCAATTACTCAAACCTGTAGCAATACTAATTGCTCCTTTATCTTGTATGTTGTTGTTACTATTTTAAAAATATGTCTTTAAATAAATATGAAAAGTAATTTAGCTATGAAAAAATAGAATTACTGAAACTCAAATTTTAAATATCTAAGATTTTTTAGGTTGCTTAGAGCTATACTAATTTCATGTGCTCCTTCATCATTTATTTGATTACCACTTTTATTTTTAAAAGAGTTGTTTTTTGAAAAATAATTTAAATTACCCATATTTAATTAATAATAACTAATTAATAAATTATATTTACAATAAGCTAAGTGCTAAATATGTAACTAAAGTGCAGTTTTTTAAACCTATTGAAATGCTAATTGCTCCTCTATCCCCATATTGACATTCGCTTTTAATATTTAATTTTTTTGCATATAAAACTAAATTGTTTTTTAAAAGTTATTAAATTATATTTTGAGTTTTAATAATAAAAATATTAAATAAAATTAAGCCCTTTTACTATAAAAATAATCCTAATTTAGTGAGGTAACTACAGTTTCTGAGAGCTAAACCGATAGCATTCGCTCCTTCATCGCTAATTTCGTTTTCGCTATTAAGATAAATAATTTTATAAAGAAGTAGATTCAAAAATTTTAGATTTAAAAAAAATATTTTTATTTTTTTATTTTACAAATTTAAATAAAAAATTACCTAAGTCCAATCATTAATTTAGTTAGTTAGTTGTTAAATCTAAGTAACCTTTTGCACAAATAGATAGCTAAATCATCTGTGATATTGTTATTTCTAATTATATAAAATAAAATTGTTATATAACAGTGTCTATTAATTATAAGTGAGATAATCAATTTCACAGTCTTAGAAAAAAATAGCTACCCAAGCCAAATTTCTAGGTCTTTGATTGTTTAGATTGAATAAATAGCTTCTAATAATTCAATTACGCCATTTTAATCAATACCATTTCCACTTAAATATTAAAAATAATTAGCTATTTTGTTACCAAAATATTCAAAGCAATTTACAAAAGGTCGAGTTATAATTGTTCTAATTTTAAACATTTTTTTAAATATTATGATAAAAAGTGTGCTCCTTCATACTAAATTTAATTATTACTAGATTATTAATTTTAAAAATATTTGTTAAATTAATAAATTGTTTAGTAAATACTTTAAATTAATCAATTTAATGAAAGTTTTTTTTTTTAAATGTTAGTGTTCAAAACAAAAATTATGATAATTTAAATAAAATAAATTACATTAAATTTAGCTAGAAAGTGCTCAGGTTGTTAAATTCAGTTAAATCCTCCATTAACAACTAAATCTAGTGTGATTTTATATTCGATTCTCTTTAATTTATTTAAAATTTACAAAAGTCGAGTAATATAATAGGGAGAAAGAAAATATCTACTAAAGATTTAAATTCAAAGATTAAATATTTTTGCACTAAGTTAGGTAAGACTTAAGACAAATTAGTGATTCATCATCAACTTCACATTAGCTTTTAATCCGAATAGAAATAATAAATAAAGCTTATTTCTTAAAATTTAGAAATTATGAGAAATTAATTAAATAAATAAAATATTACTTTAATTTTAATTCAAGATTATATATAGAAGAGTAATCAGATTATTCAAACTTTTTATAGTAATAAATAAAATCTATTTAAATTAGCAAATTAAAATGAGGCTACTAAGTCTTCTAAATTAGAATAAGTGTTTTTCTATGCTGATATTTTTTTCATTATAACTTTTAATACTTAACAAATTTACTAAATATTTTTAATTAAATCTTTATTCATTCTAATAAATTAATTCAATAGTTTTCTACTTTTGCTACAAAAATATTCATAATAATAAAATGAAATGATTAATAGTTAGTTCATTAAATATTTAAATACCTACCTACATTGTAATCAGAAATATTATTTGACAATTATATGTTTTTCAATTAATTTTATTCAGATAATAAAATAAATATGGAAAATTTTACTGTGGTTGTGTTTTGGCGAGGAACCCAATTTTACTATATATTTTATATTTCTACTTTATCATTAATTCTTTTAAATTATTTTTGATCTCTATTTGCCTAGTTCTATTTATTCAAATTAATTCTTATTAAAAAATAAATAATTAATTAATTAATTATTTTTACAATTTATTAAATTAATATAAAATTGTTACAATCAAATATCAAAAAAATAAATGATATAATAGAATATATCTAAAAAACTTTAGGATGTAAGTATTTATTTTTTAAGTATTACTTCTTTAATTTATTTTTATCATTAAAAAGTTTTTAAGCTCATCACTTTAAAGTCATATTTATCTCAGCTAAATTTTTGAGAAAAAAAATATTCCCATATAATTATTATTTATTTATTCAAATTAATATTTATTTTTTTATGTCTTACTTTTCAATTTTAACATTTGCTTAAATTATTTACTAATTTATACTAAATTCATAACTAATTAATATAATCTTCAATATATAAAAAGTCACGGTGAAGTTGATGAAAATGATGTTTTAAACATAGCATCTGCATTAGCAAAGTGCACTAATCTCTCAAATTTGATACTTGAGATACCGTAAAAATAACTTAATTGTTTTGGACTTTGATATTTTTTAATATCAAGATTTATTAATAAAAAAGCATTCTTTTTATTTGATCAATTTACTTTTTTATTTCTCATTATTTATTTATTTAAATTATTTTTCTTTTTCGAACTTTGCTTAAATTAAATTCAAGTTTATTCTTATTTCATATTTTCTGATTCATTTTTCGTTCTGACTAAATTTTCTACAATATTTAAAAAGTAACAATTATGTTGATACAAACGGTGCTTCAGCCTTAGCTTCTGCATTAGCTAAGTGCACTAATCTCTCAAATTTGACACTTAATTTATAGTAAAAATAACTTAATTATTTTAGACTTTGATATTTTTTAATATCAAGATTGATTAATAGAAAAGCATTATTTTTATTCGATCAATTTACTTTTTGATTTTGATTATTTTTTTATTAATTTAAATGGTTTTTCAGTTTCGATCTTTGCTTAAATTATATACTAATTTATTCATATTTCATATTATCTGATTCATACATCATTTTGACTATCAATATTTAAAAAGTAACGATGAAATTGGTGCAAATGGTGCTTCAGCCTTAGCTTCTGTATTACCAAAGTGCACTAATCTCACATATTTGGGACTTGAATTAAGGTAAAAATAATTTATTTATTTTTGATTGTGATATTTTTTAATATCAAGATTGATTAATGAAAAAAAACTCTTCTTATTTGATTTATTTATTTACTTTTTGATTCTGATTATTTTTTACCTTCACTTAAATTATTTACTAATTTATTCTTAATTCATATTTTTTATTAATTTTTCCTTCTAACTAACAATATTTTCTTCAATATTTAAAAAGTCACAATTAAATTGATGTAAATAGTGCCTCAGATTTAGCATCAGCTTTAGAAAAGTGCACAAATCTCTCAAGGCTTGTACTTGTTTTAAAGTAAAAACAACTCATTTGTTTTGGTCTTTGATATTTTTTAATATGAAGATAGACTAACTAATAGAAAAATACTCATTTTATTTTATTTATTTACTTTTTGATATTGATTATTATTTTTGTTAATTTAAATTATTTTTTATTTTCAAAATTTAACTAATATTTTCTTCAATATATAAAAGTTGGAATTTAATTGGTGCAAATGGTGCCTCAGTCTTAGCATCTGCATTAGCAAAGTGCATTAATCTCTATAATTTGGCAGTTTCTTTATTGTAAAAATAACTTATTTATTTTAAATTGCGATATTTTTAAATATTAAGATGGATTAATGGAAAAACAAACACTCTTTTTATTTTATTTATTTACTTTTTGATTGTGATTATATTTTTTTTTAATTTAAGCCATTTTTCATTTTCAACCTTTGCTTAAATTATTTACAAATTTATTTTAAAATATTTTTTCTATTTTATTTTTATTTTATCCAAATAATAAAATATTTTTTCTAATTATTTTTTAATTATCTCTAATATTTATCAATAGTGATAATGGTATTAATGATCCAAACAAACAAAAAATATTGAGCAAGTTCCTTAAAGCTAAAAGATTAGTAGACAAAGTGATTTATTTATGATAAATGATAAGTGACAAAGATTGATAGATAGAATAGATTATTTGAAAAAAAATTACAAATATAAAAAATGCATTTATTAATGTATATTTTAATTTATGATATCTTTTATATAAACAAAATAAAATGATAGATTTATAAAAATTAAACATTAATAAAAAAAAATATTTTTCTTCAAATTTAAATTAATGTTTTTAAAAATACATTTTAAATAAATACAGTGTTGATAAAGAAGAAAAATGTTATTTATTGTTTATTTGATAAAAAAACTTTATTTTGTTTCTTTTAAAAATGTATTTTAAATAACTTAAGTTTAATAATTTTACTAAATGAATAACTTTTTATTTGAAAATTAATATTATTTCATTAAACTTTTTTATATTAGATTGTTAACTATTTACATTATTAAATTCTTTTGCGATTATTTTTATTAATTTTCAAATTTTTATGGAATCACTTGAATTTAAAATTTAAATGAATACTTTGTAACTTTCTAAATTATTAAAATTACCTATTATTTTGTGTTCCTAATAATAAATTATTAGTTTTAATTGATAAAAATGTGAACTAAAATGAAAAATGGTTTCGCGCTGTAACTATCGATTATTTTTTATATATAATAAATAATGCATTACATTTCTTACAAAATATTTTTTAAATATTTTTTGATTGAGTTAATTTCCTTACAACATTTAAAATAATTTTAATCAAATTTAATAGTATGATATTCTGATAGTTCAATCATCATAAAAGTTCTTCAAAATCAAAATATTTGATATTCACCATCATAAGTAAACTATTTAGTAGTTAATCTTTTCATTTTTGAGATTCTTTTCTCAAGTTTAGTAATCTCCATTTAATCTTGTTCTTAGTTTAGATAAGCATTACCACTATATAATTTTATTAATAGATGTTGTTATAGATATTAATAAAAATTAAATTATATAAATTTTTATTTTCTCTATTTATTTAATTTAAGTTTTTCTAAAAGCAATTAATTTTGTTATTAATTATCAAAATAATTTGCTTAAGAGCTCAAATTATATAATTATATTCTAAATTTTAGAAATGTAGTAATTAAACAAATAAAATTATAATGATTTGTTCTATATTTACTCAAAATTAAGATTCAAAGTGACCATTTTTTTACATTTTTCTATTGATTTTATAATAGACTTTATTCCTACTAGCTAAACTTAACAGGCTCTTTTTAAATATAAAATTCCAAAAATTTAGTAAATTCAACAATTTATTAAGTTTAGTTTTAAAAATAAATTAATAATATTAAATTTTAAAATACGACAAATTTAATGATAAATTTGAGAGCTTCAAGCAGTTTAGTAAGCAAAAAGAAATTTATTATGCTCCTTTTGGTCCTATATTGCTGCAACTTATATTTTTATAAATTTTAATTTGAAATTTAAAAATTAATTTTTTAAATAATATAGAACAATCAATTAGTTTTAATCCATGTAGCTTTATTTATTATGATATAATTTGAATCTTACTTTATTTTAGCCAAAAATTTTAATAAACCATAGAAAAATTAAGTACATACTTCAAATTGATTAATTTAAATATAATTTTAAATAGCTACCTTATATTAAGATTTAAGCTTACTAAATCTTAAAGATTTTCTATTGATTGACACAAATATTAAGTACCCTAAACTCCAATATTATTAAATTTGCAGTAACTTTTAAAATTATTTGTGAGAAAAAATATTATCATATTTTATATTTAAATAAATAAATTTGTTTTTTTAAATTAAAATAAAATCTTACTGTTATCCTCTCATATGTCCAAAAAAATCCCATTCATATATAACAGGACTAAAATCAAAGAAAATTGTTTTGTGAAAAAATTAAATTTATAAGTAAGATAAATATTATTTAATTATAAAAATACCCGAGTTGAAGTTCCAAATGAGTAATTAATTTATTATTCTATAAGATAGAAGTTATAAATTTTATCCCTTCATCCTTAAAAAGAGATTTACTAATACAAATTTTATTTTAAAAAAATTAAAATAGTTATATTTATATTATATAAAAATATGGAAATTTAAATACTTTAAATTGATAGATAATTTGGTGATCTTGCCATTTTTATTGTCATTATCATTTGATTAAAAAAAAGGTTCTAAATCTTCATAATAGGAATCTCTAATATTTAAAAGATTGAACATTAAATTAGTTGGAAAAGTTAATATACTTACTCTAAATCCAGAGTCAAGTCATTCAAATATCTTAAATTATATAAAGTATCTAATATTGTATTCATGAATTAGCCAAGGTAGCTAATTTACAAATTATTAATTTAAAATTATAATTATCAAAAAAATAAAATTATTATTTTATTAATAGATTTTAATTTTAAGTTTTTTACTTAATATCATTAATCGAAAGAATTAATTTTGTGATTTTTTAGCATTATTTAATAGATTTAGCTAGATGAATAAATTCTTCATTATATCCTAAGTATAACCTTATTTTTTAGTTATTTTGAAAAACAAAAATGGATTAAGAACATAATTAAATTAAAAAAACATTCATCATAAATTAACTGAGTAAATTATTTATTTTTAATTTTTTCTGTTATTTTTTAATTAATAAATTTGGGTGTGAAACTATTTATTTTTTGTTTTAAATATTATAAATATAATGTGTATTTTCATAATATTTAAATTTTGTTTTTTAAAAATTAAAAATGATTACTCTATATAAGATTTATAAAAAGATAGAGTAAAAAATACATATTTCACAACAATAAAAAATTTTAGGATATATTTTAACAATTTTAATTTAAATTTGATGAGTAAATTGTATGGAAATCAAATGTTGTTGATTTTATTATATTTTTAATTAAATTAAGATTTATAATCAAACTGTTTTAATTTTTAAGTATTTAGGAAATAATAATTTCATGATTTTATAGTTTTAACAATCATTTTAAAGACATTTTAGAAATAAACTTATTGTTTATGAATTTGATAAATTTATTTTTAAAATTGAAAAATAAAAGTTTTGTTAAGTATTTTACTTTTTTTAAATACTTTAAAGTTCTAAAACAGATATTTATTTTTTGTTTTAAAATTCTTATTAGTAATTTCAAAAATTTTATTTTTATCTGATGATTTAATAGATTTTAACATTAACTAGTCCCTTCTTCCTAATTAATTTATTAAGTAATTACCATAATCTAAGATTCAAGCACGTAAGGCTTTTTAAAAACGGCAGTGAATATCTTATGTTCTTAATCACTTTAAAACTATTTTCCTGGTAACTACAATTGAAGTAAACACTCAAAGATATGCTAGTTAAATTTGTAAGTGATTTTAAAGAATCTGTAATTTATATTACGCCTTCTTATCCTATTTACCTTTTTAAAGTTAATTTTACTTCAATTTTTAAATAATTAAAAGTATATTTTAATGCTAATTTTTTAAATTACTAAAAATAAAGAACCAAGCTTGCTATATTTTTTTATTCCTGTATTAAATTAGCTAAACTAAGGCATCCATTTTATTCTTTTACACTGTTTATATTTTGAATACAATTACATAATAAATAAATATTAAATCTGAAATTAATATCAATGTAATTGACTAAGTCTCATTTATTATCTGAGCATGATCAAAAAATTTTAGTATAAGGAAAGATCAAAAATCTAAAATAAATATTTAAGATTTCAACAAAAAATGTTATTAAAATCATACTTAAATTTCATAGTTAAGCTAGATAAGTTAACATTGTTGCATAAAGTATCACTTATTTGTTGTATTTCTTTATTTGAGACTTCAGAAATACTTTATTATTTAAAATAAGCATTTATAAATAATGTTTTGTTTCTTCTAATTTTACTTTATTTTCATCATTTTTTCTCTTGATATTTAAACTAATTGATTAATTTAGCTAATATTGATCTATTCATTCTATTCTACATTAACTTTATTTTATATTTCTTAAGAAACTGTATTATGTTCATCAATTTAACTATTTTAAACCTATTTATTTAAATTTGTTATATGATAAAATAATTTTGGAGTATCTACATTATTAGGACATTAACATTAACCCATTATTGTAAACTTGCTTCTTCTTTTACAAATATTTATTTTATGATTTTACTTATCTTAGATTTAATAGCTAATTAATTAATTTGTGTATTACTTATTTTATAAATTATATTTTTAAAATATATATGCTTTTAGGTTTCTTACCTTATCTTTCTTGTTATTAATAAATATGTAAGGAATATTATTTTTAAAATTAATATGTAAAAATTTTTATGTGGTTGGGTTTGGGGGGTGAGAATTCTCAATTTTACTATGTATTTTATATCTCTACTTTATCACTAATTCTTTTAAATTATTTTTGATCTCAATTTCATTTGTTCTTTTTATCCAAATTAATTATTATTAAAAAATAAATAATTAATTAATTATTTTTATAATTTATTAAATTAATATAAAATTCTTACAATCAAATATCAAAAAGAATAAATGATATAATGATCAATTATCATCTATCTATGAGTATATTATACATTTTATTTTAAGAGGAGGTGTGTATGTTTGTAGATTCATAATGTTTTTTCTATTCTTATATATTTTGCTCTCTCTTATATTTATGAATTTTTCTTAAAACAAACTTTGTTTTCTCAACTCTAAAATATAATTAAAAAATCATATAAAATTTGTAAATATGTAATTTTTTTCTACAAACTTTATTAATAATTTGCTTAAATTGTATTTCTAAATTGTTTAAATTTTTGAAAAGAAATAATTAAAAATAATTATATGGTTTTGTGCATCAAAAAATTTAAATATTTAAAACAAATTAAAATATACTTATTGTTAAATTTTCAAGCAATTAGCAATTACTCGACCTGTAGCAATACTAATAGCTCTATTATCTTATATGTTGTTGCTACTATATTAAAAATTTTACTTTAACAAAAAAAATAAATTTAGTGAAGAAAAAATAGAATTTGCTTAAACTCAAAATTTAAAAATCTTTGACATTTTAGGTTGAATCGTCATATAGATGTTTCATGAGCTCCTAAGTAATTTATTTGATTATCATTTTATTTTTAGATGAGAGAGTTACACTTTTGAAAAATGATTTAAATTTTTCATATTAATTTAATAAGAAATAATTGATAAATTATATTTACAATAAGCTAAGTGTTAAATCTGTTAATTTAAGTACAGTTTTTCAAACCTATAGAAATACTATTTGCTCCTCTATTAACAAATTTACATTTGCTATTGAAATAGAATCTTTTTGCATATTAAAATTTATTTTGAGTTTTAAAAGTAAAAATAATAAATATAATTAAACCCATTTACAACAACAATAACCCTAATTTAGAGAGGCTACTACTGCTCCTGAGAGCTAAACAATATACATTTAATATTAAACCATAACACATACTAAGTTTTTTAAGGTTTTATAAGTCAAATACTTTTTTAGGTGATCTAGGATATGATGGGACCAAAAAAATACAATAGATTAATTAATATAGGTTTAATGTATTTAGTAATTTGTTTTAAGGAAAAGAATTTAATAATTTATGAAGATGATTGCAATATTATTTAAACTAAATTAGAAGATCTGGTTCTTGTAGCAAATAGGGTTAATCCAAACTGTCAGAAATCTTGGATTAATATTAACAGGATATATTCATTGATAATATATTTAATATCTATTTATTTATTTTATAAATAAATCTATTGTTTCTTTATATTTTGAATATTTATATAATATATCTATCTTAATATTTATTTAATTAATTAATTTTATAAGATATCTATTTTATAATTTATTAAATTTATAAAAAATTGAGGTTTTATTAAGAATTGCATCTAGGGTCGCAATAATTTCTGAGGAGCTACGGTATGTATCCTTCATTTTTTATATACATGAATTAATTAAGCCATATTAAAATATCAGTCAATAGAATATATTATTAGCTCCTTCATGATAATTAGGATTGTTAAAGCTTATTTATTTTCTTCTTATCAAACTCAAAAATCAAGAAATTCTGATTTGATAAATAATATATTCTTTAAAACTAAAAAATTAGTTAATAAATACTTAATTAAATTTAATAAATAGACTGAAAAAGTATTACATTATTAAAAAGGATAAATGGAATAAATAAGCTCAAACTCATAATAACAAGAAGCGATAAAGTTAAATCTACTTCAGCATTTAAAAACTAGGTAGAAGATTAAACAGATATAAAAAGAAAAGAATATCTAAATGCTTGATGAACAAGAATAACTTTGTAAATTGCATATTTAAAGATTAGATTATAATAATATGCTTTTTATGATCAATCATTGTTTTTTTTAATTTAAAGCTATGTCTAAATTTATAAGAAAAAAGTTCACTTAGTAATACTTAAAAATATCGTTTATAATTATTTATTGTTAAATTATCAAAAGTTTCAACCATTAAAGAGAAGAAATTAAATCCTAAGGAACATAATTCTTACAAAACATTGTAATATGAATTATCTCAAAAAGGATACGATGAATTTAGATTTTTACAGTCTCATGCTAAATTAATAGCTGTATTAGCTAAAGAAAAATCAACTAACAAGAGATATACAATCAAAGGAATTTAAGTCAGAGACTCAGATGGAAATATTGACTAACATGCTTTCGATTAAGTTCAAAAAGAAATTAAAATATTAAATTAATGTAAAGGCTTTCCTTACATAGCTAATTTAATAAATACATTAGAAGGAAATGAGTTTATATACTTAGTTTTTACTGAATATTAAGGTAAAAATCATTTTATAAATTTTTATTAAGACAATTAGCTTATTTTTATGGAATAAATAATAAAGGCACATTAAGTTAAATTATAAAGTAGACTTAAAACCAAAGATTGAGTGAATTATCTGCAATAAAATATGCAAAAGATATTGCTGAGGGTCTTTTCTATTTACATTTAAATCAATGTTTAGTTAACGATCTGGATGTAGATAATATTCTAATTGATTATAACGGAAATGCTGTTATCTGTAAGATTTTCAAATGGATTAGCATTGCTTTCATTCAATTTTATTTATAATTAAATAATATACTGATTTTTTGTTAGCAGCGAACTTTACTTAATTGTCTTACTTTGATGGATATGTATAAAATATTTAAGTTCTTAAAATAAAACTAAGTACTTAATACATTGTTTTTTAAATAAATAAAATATTTATGAAGTCGGGAAATTACTTATTTAAACCACCAGAATGTTATGATTCGTCATCCTTTGATACTTATTTAAACGAATACAAAAAATTAGGAATAGTTGTAAATAGAGAACCTAGTGGAAGAGTATATAATCATTAAAAAATTCATTCGTTTATATATAAATTTTTAACACTTTTAACAGAGTGGAGCATGCTCTTTAGGTATGAATATAATTCGAAAAATAGATATGGTTCTGTTATTCATATTCTGATGTTAATTAAAAGGTTATCTGATATACACGATGATTACAGGATTTAATGTACATTTACTTTTAAACAAGCACCTACCTCTACAGTACAATCCAGATTTCTAAAACTTTGAATATTAAAAGCAGCTTCGATATATTATTGATGGATTGACTAAATTCGTTCCTGGAGAAAGGTTAAAATTAAAGGAAGTTTTAATTATATTAAAAGGAATTATTTCATTCGAATTTGAGTTAGATAGAGTATTTAATAAAGATATTTAATTAGAAATTTCTCCAGAAAATGAGAAATATTACAAATAATTTAGAAAAGATATTGAATATGTTCAAACCTCTTAGAATAAGTTTCAAATAATTAGGTAAATTGAGAGTTAAACCATAAATAGTAGAAAAAATATTTTTAAGTTAAAATAATTAAGATATTATATCGCAACTCAATTAAGAAATTAATGAAGGATAATAAAAAAAAGTTAATTTTTAATTAATAAAATAAGTTTTGTTTTAAAAATTATTAATGAAAAAAGGAGGCAATTTTTATAGAATAAAAGTAAACAATAAAGAAACTAGAAAAAATCATTAAAGATTTAATAGATTATTAAGAATAGTAAGAAAATTAGCAAATTAATATTTAACCTTTTATTTAAGACACAAAAGCAATTTCTATGTAGGATATCTTGAAACAACTAGAAGATTACTAAATAAAAAAAAAAACAAAATATTAAAACAATTTTTCTATTTAGAAGTAAATTTATTAATTCTTTTTTATTAACTATATTTTATAAAGTATTCTTGGAGTTAGAGAATATTTTGAAATAAATTTTTACATATTATTCCAGGCTTATTAAATTTTCATCTAAAAAAAGAAGTATATTTTATTTTTAAATATCATTTTTATTTTTTTAAATTTATAAATGGATGTAAACATTTTCTAGGAAATTACTTTCAATAAAATAAATGATATTTTTGGAAATTTTTTCTTGATTAAAAAAATATTTTTAGTTACCCTCAACTCCTTAAAAAATAAATTTCTAAGATATATTATTTAATCTTAAGCAAGCTAATATTAAAATTAAATAATAAAACTAATTATTTTCATTTAAAGTAAAAAATTGACTTTACTTTGCTTAATATAAGAGATTAAAAAAGTGTTTGAAATTTATTAGGTGAAATAATTATATTATAAATACTATTTCAATATAAAAAAATGTTTCTATTTTAGAAAACTTGATTATTATTTAATTAATAAATAGGGAGTAAATTAAAAATAAAATTCTGTAAATCTAAGATTCTCACTGAACTTTAATATTTAAATAGAATGTAATAAATCATTATTATGATTGAAACATTAAATTTAGAATTAAATAAAAAAGATCCCTAATTAGATTTCATATTTAAATAGACAGTAATTAATAAATATGACTAAAATTTATTTTTAATGAAATATATTTTTTTAATTTATAATTCAATTATAAAGTAGAAAAAGTGGTTCAAATACTATACAAAAAATAAGAAGAAGGCACTATAGTATAAATTAAAATTTTTAACTTAGGATGTAAATAATAATTATATTTTAAATGATAAGTCCAATAGTTTAATACCAAAAGACTGTAATAAATAAATAAATTTAATTGAAATATTCTATCTATTATTTCAAAAACAATAAATCTATTTTAATTTTTAAAGAAGCATGTAAATCATATTTCAAGATAGTAATTTAGATAATTTATAAATTTTAATACTCAACTTAGGGAGTAAAATATAATATTGCATATATATTATAAAAACATGAAGGAAAATATATTTACTTTAACAAAAAATAAATAAACAGAGAGTAAATTAATTTAAATCTACAAGTAAAAACTATTTAAAATGTTTGATTCATAACTGATGAAAAATAGAGAATCAATATAATCTTTAAGTTTGCTTTCAGAAAGAAAAGAAGAAGAAGAAGAACAACAACAAAAAATTAATTGAAGCACTAAAAATAATTAATTAATGGCGATATTTTAAATATGTGATATATTTGTGGTGTTTTATTTATATATGTATTGTAATCTTAATTTAATAATTAATATTTTTCAATATTTTATTATTAATTTTTAATAAAGTGAAAAAAAAAATAATAAATTTTTCAGGGATAGACCACCTCACCCTTCAATTTACTATATAAGATATATTTAATTATTTCACACAAATACTTTAAACATTTTTTATCAAATTTATCACATTAACAAAAAAATTATTTACTTCATATATAATTAGAAATGTAATTATAATTATTAAATTAATTAAAAAAAAAATTAAATCCTTATCCTTAATATTTGAGAAACCGCTTGCTTGAATATCATTTTTTATTTTACTTAATTATTGATTATGCTTATTAAACTTTAAGCAATAATAAATAATATTTAGGTTGGCTAATGCGTATTTAATTTTCTTATTATAGTTGTATTATGTTCTCAAAAATCAATAAATCATATTTAGATAAATATTTTAGCATCTCAAAATCATTAATTCAAGAAATTTCCTTCTTTTATCAAGAAAAGTAGATATAAAAACAAAATATATTCGTTAGGACTATAAAATTAATTAGCAAATACATCAAATTTAATAAATTGGATAAATAAGTATAATAAGCTAAAAAAGGCTAAATGGAGTAAATAAGCTCAAACTCATAATAGAAAGAAGCAATAAAGTTAAAGCTACTTCAACATATCTAAAATAGGTAGAAGATTAAACAGATATACGAAGAAAAGGGTATTTAAATGCT
The DNA here is from genome assembly GCA_000231845.2 of Tetrahymena malaccensis 436. Classification (NCBI taxonomy): domain Eukaryota; phylum Ciliophora; class Oligohymenophorea; order Hymenostomatida; family Tetrahymenidae; genus Tetrahymena; species Tetrahymena malaccensis. The sequence continues at coordinate 16,647 of JH720061.1, read as the reverse complement.
TGATAAACAAGAATTACTTTGTAAATTGCAGATTTATAGATTAGATTATTATTTTATGCTTTTCAATAATCAATCATCGTTTTTTTTAAATTTTGAGCCATATCTAAATTTATAAGAAAAAAGAGCACTTAATAACACTTAAAAATATCGTTTATAATTATTTAATGTAAAATTATCAAAAGTTTCAGACATTAAAGAGCCAACGTTGAAGTCTAACTAAAATAATATTTACAAAACAATGAAAAATGAATTATCTCAAAAAGGATACGATGAATTTAGATTTTTAGGGTGTGGAGCTCAGGGATTAGTTGTATTAGCTAAAGAAAAGTCAACTAACAAGAGATACGCAATCAAAGGAATTTAGGTCAGAGACTCAGATGAAAATATAGACTAACTTGCTTTCGATTAAGTTTAGTAAGAAATAAAAATGCTCAATTAATGTAAAGGCTCTCCTTACGTAGTCAATTTAATAGGTACATTGGAAGGAAATGAGTTTATATACTTAGTTCTTACTGAATGTTTAGGTAAAAATCATTTTATACATTTTTATCAAGATAATTAGCTTATCTTTATGGAATAAACAAAAAAGGCACATTAAATCAAATTATATAGTAGACTTAAAACCAAAGATTGAATGAATTATCTGCTATAAAATACGCAAAAGATATTGCAGAGGGTCTTTACTATATTCATTCAAAAAAATGTTTAGTTAATGATCTGAAGATGGACAATATTCTAATTGATTACAATGGAAATGCTGTTGTCTGTATGATTTTCAAAAAGATTAGCATTGCTTTCATTTAATTTTATTTAAAATTAAAAAATAAGCTGATTTTGGGTTAGCAAACAACCTTACTTAATAGTCAGGATATACCTTGGATCAATATGTATGAAATATTTGAGTTTTTTTGATAAAATTTAATAGCTGAGAAGGTTTCATTTAAAAAATAATATATTAATGAAGAAAGGAAATATCTAATGCCAGGCACCAGAGTGTTATGATTCATCATCCTTTGATACTTATTTAAACGAATACAAAAAATTAGGAATAGTTGTAAAGAGAGAACCTAGTCCAAGAGTATTTAATCATTAAAAAATTCATCCATTTATAAATAAATTTTTAACACTTTTAATAGAGTGAAGCATGCTCTTTAGGTATGAATATAATTCGAAAAATAAATATGGTTCTGTTATTCATATTCTGATTTTCATTAAAAGGTTATCTGATATACACGATGATTACAGGATTTAATATGAATTTACTTTTCAACAAGCACCTACCTCTACAGTACAATGCAGATTTCTAAAACTTTGTATATGAAAAGCAGCTTCGTTATATTATTGATGGATTGACTAAATTCGTTCCTAGAGAAAGGTTAAAATTAAAGGAAGTTTTAATTATATTAAAAGGAATTATTTCATTCGAATTTGAGTTAGATAGCAAGTTTAACGAAGTTATGGATGACGCACAAATAGCTTAGCAATGCATCTATTCATTTAGAAAAGATATAGAGTACGTTCAAGGCATTGAGGATAAATTTTACCCTATTGTGTAAATTTTTAAAGCTACTTAAAAAATAAAATAAATTTATTTTTAAAGTAAAAATTAGAATGATTTAGTCAAATAGCTCAATTTAGAAATTAATGGCAATTAATAAAAATAGGTAAATTTGATAATTAAGTATGTTAATCTACATTAAAAGCTCAAATCTAAAAATTAAAAATAGGAAGCAATAGTTATTCAAGAGTAAAACTAAAAAATAAAGGAACTGGAGAAAATTATTAATGATTTGTTAAATTAATAAGAATAATAAGCAAATAAATAGCAAAATATTTAACCTTTTATTTAAAATTAAAAAGCAATCTAGAAATAATAACTTATGAATAAAGATCTTGAGTTAAAACAAAAAGAGGATTTGATAAAAAAAAGAAAGGAAGAAACCTAGACACTTCAAAATTTTGGTTAATAAGCAAACATTTAATTTACCAAGTAACCAATTCTTATTAATATCATGATATTAAAAAGAAATTCAATTTGCAATAAATATAAACTCAAATGTTTCCAAATAAATTGTTATGCCTAAAAGTGTAGCTAGCCATATTTAAAAAGAAATAATTGGATAACAAATTTTCTTTTTATCATATTTATTTAGCATGAAAATTAGTGAATGTTTTAAATTTGAAATATTTAATTTTTGGAATTGATAATTTTATTTATTATCTTTCTCTCATTTTTCAGGAACGGAATTTGGAATGGATTAGAGAATGATTTATATTTTTGCTATATATATAAAATAACAAAAAGCTAAATTTTTTTAATTAACTAACTAATTAAATAATTTAAAGGGAGTATTTATTTTACTTGATTAAGAACTTTTAATATGATAGCTCAAACGATTTTGCATTATTTAATTCAGAAAGTAACGATTCAAGACATCCACATTAGCCATTAATAAATTATATATTTAATTATAAATAGAGGGTAATTTTATATTTTTTCTGATAAATCTTCACATAATCATAAAATTGTTATTAAATAAATAGATAGTAAGATTTTTAGAAACAATGACAGATAAAATTAAAAAATTGCTTATTAATTATATTCAAAATAGCATGTATAATTTTGAATATTTTGAACATTGAAATATCAATTTTAAAATGCTCAGTTAACTCTCATTTTTAAAAATAGCAAGTAATTTCATATAGCGATTAACAATTTTAAATATTTAATATTTTTTATTTAAAATAGGTTGTAAATAATACAAATCTTAAAATTACTTAGAATATAAGAGACTCATTTAATTACTAAAATTGTTTTAATTTTAAAAACAGAATGTAATAAACATAATAATTTAAATATTTTCAAAGATTCTAATAATAAATTAATTGTAATAATCAAATATAGGAAGTAATAAATATATATGATTCAAATATTTAGTTAGAGCCAAAGAAGCACTGTTAATTAACAATTTTTAATAATGAAAATAGCCAGTAAATAAGATTGAAATAATTTAGCTAAAATTAAACTTTTGTTCAACTAATTAATTGATTTTGTTCAATAAATACTCAAATAGATCGTAATGAATTTAAATGATTAACTCTTTTTAATAAGAATGAGGGATACAAAATAAATTTCTATATTAAAAATAGGGAGTAAAAATAATTATTATTAAATTAGTTTAGATAGATTTTAACACCTTATTTAATTAATTTAATATTCTAAATAGCGAGTAAATATGATTGATTGATCTAGTTCAAAGATTTTCTATTAATTTTAACATTCAAAATAGATAGTAAATATGAATTTAATATTATTCTCAAAATTGCTAAATCAATCATTTAATTATTTTTTATGATATAAAAAGTCGGTAAATTAAAATATTAGAAGATCTTAATTACTAAAAGATAATTAACAAATGAACACTTTTTATGAAAATAGATAGTAAATAAAAAGATTAAAAATGATATTTAATTAAAATAAATTTCAAATATGAAAATAAGTGTGTAAGTTATATGATAAAATGTTAATGAATCAAAGAAGGTCAAAACATTTTTTAACCATAAAATAGAGTGTAAAGTTATTAAATTAAGGCTATTTATCAAAAAATAAATAATTATAATACAGTTAGTAAATATTTTGACATATATTTTAAGATTGAGTGTTAAGACAAATAAAGAAATTTTATAAACTATTTTTGAAAAAAAGCAAGTAATACTTTTTTTATGAATTAAATTAAGTAATATCTTAGATGTAATCATTCAAATTAATTTAGCATGTAATATTTTGATCAAAGAAACCGAAGCAAGCAAGGATGAATCAATTTTCTAATTTCAAAATAATAATTTTAGGAAGTAAATTTTAATCATTTCAATAAAAATTATTTTAATTATTTAAATTTTATAAAACAGCAAGTAATAAACTTCACTTAAACAAACATTTTTATTGCCTCAAATTTAATTATTTTCCATTAATTACAGATAGTAATTTTTTTAAAAATAATGTTTATGGAGATTCTAAATTATCACTGATTATTATTTAGATAGTAATTTTTTGAGCAAATTGTTTTAAGAATACTGAAATTATTATGATATCGATTAGCATGTAAATACAAATTTCGATTATGAATTAATATAACCAAATGTTACTTAATTTAATATAGCGGGTACTTGCTTACTTATTTAATTTAGCTTTTGCTTAAAAGTGTTATTAATTTTAAATAGAAAGTAATTTAAAATTGCTATGGATTAATTGATAAAAAACATAAAAACAAAAAAAACAGAATGTAAAAAAAATTATATACGCCCTATAATCAAAGATTAATCTTGTCATCATAAAAGAAAGTAGATATTTGTTTATTTGTTTAATACACAGAAAACAAATCTAAAAAATAGGAAGTAATAGCAAAAGTTAAACCTGAACATTTTTATTGAAGTTCTTATAAAATAGCTAGTAAATTTTTAAAATACTTCTAGAAACGATATAAACTAATTCATTTTTGAATAAATAAATAGAGATCAAACGTAATTTATTTTCAGAGATCAAATTAATGAAAATATTTTTTATCTTTTTACAGAAGAGAGTAATTTAGCAAAATAAACTATTTAAAAATTTTGAATCATAATATTCAAAATAGCCTGTAATATTAAATTAATTATTAACAATTTAATACTAAATTGATTCTACTATGAAACTAAATAGTTAGTAATAATTAAATTTTAGAAATTCAAAACAAAACTAAATATGCTTTAAATTAAGGAAGTAACTCTATTAACTTAAAATTTATTTTATTATTTTTAAATTCTATTCTAATTAATGAAATAGCATGTAAGATTCACTCACTTTTAATGAAAACCAATTGAAAATCTGAAATTTAAAATGATTTATCAAAAAGGAAGTAATTAATAGTTCTTAAATAAATGCTTAAAAAGTAGAAAAACAATATAACTTAATTTAATAGAATGTAATTAGAATTGTCATTCATTTATAAAAGCTGAAAATTTTTCATAATAATATTAATAGATGGTAATTAATTTAATTATTTTCTAAGTTTTATATTTAATATTTATTTTAACAAAAATAGGAAGTAATTCTGAATAGTTATATTATTGTATAAATAATATAAAAATAATTTGAATATAACTAATAGCGGGTGATTATTAATTATTTGACTTACTTAGCGTGATTAATTAAAAATTTAATCTTTTATTGAAAAAGCGAGTATAACCTTTAAGTGATTAAATTAGAATTTGCTCATTAACTAATTTTATAAATAGTGCGTAATACATTCAATTAATTACTTCATATTTAAAGTCTAAGTATTATTCAATCCTTTTAAAAAGCAAGTAAAATTGGTCTCATTTTCGATAGATATTGTTAACTTATTCGTATGTAAATAGCAAACAGTAAGAATATTTCTCTCTATCATTTACTTAAGTATACTAAAATAACTTTATTTTTAATTAGTATGTGAGAAATTGTTATTCAATTACTGTTTAAATGAATATAAATGGATATTTAATAAATAGAGGGTAATTTTTAAATTGTCAAACTCAATAAATACTTTTTGTTTTTTGATAAACAGAACGTAAATATTTCAAATGCTTTTTTTTACTCTAGAATTTATTTTCTGTTTAATGATACTTATAACATGATAATCAAAATAGAATGTAATCAATTTTTTTCTTTGATTTTGAGTTGTTAATAAATTATAATAATTGAAAAATAGCTCGTAACATCATCATTTAAGATTTTATTATGAACATGATAGATTAACTCAATTTTTGAATAGATTGTAAAATTTAAATGGATTTTAAATAAAATTAATTAACTCGTATTACTAAATAGAATGTAAACAAATGCTTTTCTAGAACTAGATTGATTATTAAAAGTTCTATCAATATTTTATTTACAATCAAGGAAGTATTTTTTAAAGAATTCAAATGAGAAGAAAATAATGAATTATTCATGATATAGTGGGTAATACTTATTTAAAGTCGCTTCAATTATTAATAGAATGATTTATAATAACTAAAACAGCAAGTAATCAATCAATATATTAATTTTTAAACCTTTATTTGACTTATTATTTTTTTATCAAATAGGAAGTAAATGCTTAAGTTAGGCTATATTAAAAATTTTAAACTCACTTTTTACAACAAATAGAGTGTAAATGAATAAATTGGATTATTTGAAGAATCTAACAGTCAAACGAGATGGGATTTACTTAACTTTTATTTTGAAAATAGCTAGTTATACATTTGATTTTTATTTTTCATAAAAACATATTTATTAATTTACTTTATATTAAAATAGTGAGTAAAATTTTTGAACAATTTTGCTTGATCCAAAGCAAAAAATGAATTTTCAAATATAAATTAGAGTGAAGTAATATTTTTAGATGAATTTTAATATAATCAAAGAATTTTAATATACAAAATAGTTAACAGTATAAGATTAATCAGCTTTGATTTTAATGCTTCAAACTGAAATGCTAAATGAATAATTTTATAATATAAATAGCCCTTAGTAATATAATTCAATTATTTTGCCTGAAATAATCACTTCATTTTGCTTTAATGAAATAAATAGAATGATGTAAAAGCCTCAAGAAATATTTTAGATACCCAAAAAATAACTCTTATTTTAATAATAAAGATAATTGTAAAATAAACCTTTTTTAAATTATGCTAACTTAAATAAACACTTTAATTTATAAAAAGGGAGTAAATAAATTAAATCATAAGAATTAACAATCGATATGGAAATTAATAATTATATGAATTATAAACAAAAATAGGATGTATTTTTATTTTTATAGCGCTTATTTATTGAATACTGATGAGCTTTTTGTTTTAAACAGGAAGTAAAATTTAATAAAATATTGATAAAGGAAAATAATAAAAACAATTTGAAAAGCTGGTAAAAAATTCGAAGAACTCTATAGATATTTTTGATAATATTATCTTTGACATATAAATAAGCGAGTAATTTTTATTAATTTTAGAAATGAATTTAAATAGTAAATTTATTAAATAGGATGTAATTTATTTTTTGGTGAATATTTAATAAGAAGTGAAGAAGTCTTATAATTAATTCAAATAATTAGCATGTAAAAAAACATTTACTAAAATAAATACTTAAAAAATTGACTTTGTAAATAAACAGGCTGTAAAATTTGATATTTTGACTTTTATTAATACTCACAGCTAAATTAAAAAAATAGCTAGTAATATATGGAATTAATAACTTTTAATTTTAATATCAAATTTACTTTTTTTAAAAAAAAGCAAGTAAATTTTGAAAACAAACGAAATTAGATTTGAAGTATAATAAAAAGTAAAGCTTTTTAAAACCAAATTTATTTTGAAAATAATTTATTTATCAATTTGTATAAAATCCACTCCTAAAATGTATCAAAACTATCTTTAGAAAAATGAATGGATTTTTTATTTTTGAATAAATAAATATATTCTAATGTTATTATTTTGTATTACCTTAAAAATTAATTATTATCTAGTTGTTAAAGATGACAGACAGATTATGTGCTCTTTCTTATATTAGAGAAACAAATATTTAGTACGTAGATTTTATAGGAATCTGAAAATACAAAATTAGTATTGTTTCTGTGATCCGAGATGAAAAATAGAAAAATATAATGAAATTAACACTAAGTTTAACTATTTAAAATATTTAATATGTCCATTTTTCTATTTATATATTGTAAATCTAACTTTTTAATACAATTTTTTTTTTTAATTGTCAATATTTCTTTTTGAAATTAACTATTGGAACTTTGTTATAAAAAATTTTTTTTTCAAAAATAAGCTTAGTGAAAAACTATATTAACTAATATTGAAGCATTTTTTAAGGAAATAAATTTGATTTTTATAATTTCTTCTATAAAACACTAAAAGAAAACAGTAAAAATTAAGATTAATAATTATTTTAGTTTTTATTTCAGTTGTTGTAAATAATTTTTTAGATTTCTTTCAATTTCATTATAAAAGTCAATCGATATTTGTATGTTATCATTTACAATCAGCTTTTTACTATTAATAAACAAGTTAAAATTTAATTTCATGGGTTTAAAAAAAAAATTAATTCTATATATTCTTTATAACAAATTACTTAAAATAAAAAATTAAAAAAAAAGAAGTAAATATGTTGTTTTTTAAATTTTTGCATCAAATTCTTTAATAAATATCATCTTACCCAAGGTTGTCTGAAGAAGACGTACTACCCTAAATTGATTATTAATACTAGACCAATTAACGATTCTATAATAAGGGTAGCTTATAATTTCTTAGCCTATATTAAATTAGTAGAAGACGACAATGAACTGTTGTAAAATATATATGACTTAAAAGATTATTTAAATTCTATTTTACTTCCTAAAGTAATTCAATTAATGAATGCCTAACATTTACAATATTGCTAATTAAGTTTACAATAAATACTTTATAATTTACTTAAATATTCACTTAACTAAAGGATGTTTTATTTAAATTATATCAAATCATTATATTATTTTACCATCCTAATATCAAATAATCAAAAAATTTTCTTAATATCTGAAGTTTAGAAAAAAGATGTTTTGTCCGAGATGAGAAAAATAGCTGTTTTAACTTTTAAAAATTTTTGTATTTCTTGTTTGATATAAATTTTCTAAATTAGAATCCTAATATATTCCCTTGAAAAATAAATAATTAATTAGTTATTTTTATTATTTTCAAAATTTAGATAAAATTGTTAAAAATTAAATAATAAAATAATAAATGCTATAATAGAATTAATAATATACTAATCTGGAAGATGTAATTATTTATTTTTTAATTAATAGGTACTCAACTTTATTTTTAATATTTTAAAAGTTTGTAAACTCTTCTCTTTAATCTCATACTGATCTCAATATAAATCTTAAGTAAATTACATTTATTTGTGTTAATCTTATTTATTTTATTATAATTATCAAGTTACACTTTTTAAAAGAAAAATTCTAATATATTTTATTTTTTATTTATTTAAATTAATAGATTTATTTATGTATTATATATTAGATTTCATTTTCAACTATTGCTTAAAATATTTATTACTTTTTTCTTATTTCATTTTTTTTTCATTTTTCCTTGTATTAACTAAAATTTTCTTCAATATTTAAAAAGTTTAAATTAAATTGGTGATGAAGGTACCTCAGGTTTAGGTTCTGCATTAGTAAAGTGCACTAACCTCTCAAATTTAACACTTAATTTAAGGTAAAAGCAGCCTATTAGTTTTGGACTGCAATATTTTTATATATCGAGATTTATTAAAACAAAAATAGATACTTGATTAATGTTATTTTCAATTTTCAACTTTTACTTAAATTATTAATTACTTTATTTATATTTCATTTTTTTTTTTCATTTTTCTTTTTAATAACTAATATTTTCTTCAATATTTAAAAGCAAAAATAAAATTTGTGCAAACGGTGCCTCAGAGTTAGGTTATGCATTAGCAAAGTGCACTAATCTCTCAATTTTGAAACTTATTTTAAGGTAAAACAGCCTACCTGTTTTGGATTACGATATTTTTTAATATCAAAATGAATTAATCTAATTCAATTTTCATTTTAAACTTTTGCTTAAATATATATATATTACTTTATTCATTTTTCCTTTCTAATTAACTAATATTTTCTTCAATATTATAAAGTTAAAACTAAATTGGCGATGAAGGTGCTTCAGCCTTAGGTTCTACATTAGCAAACTGCACTAATCTTTCAGACTTGACCATTCTATTAAGGTAAAAATAGCCTGCTTGTTTTAGATTCTGATATATTTTCATATCTAAATGGATTAAAACAAAAATACTCATTTTATTTGATTAATTTACTTTTTGGTTCTATTTATGTTTTTTTCTAATTTAAAAAATTTTTTATTTTCAACTTTTGCTTAAATTATTTATTTCTTTATTTTATATTTTTCCTTCTTATTAACTAATAATTTCTTTAACATATTTAAATCTTTTTTCTTTTCCAACTTTTTTTGCTTAAATGATTTATTAATTTATTATTATTTCATATCTTTTCTTCTAATTAACTAATATCATCATAAATTTTTAAAAGTCAAAATAAAATTGGTGCAAAAGGTGCCTCAGGCTTAAGTGCTATATTAGCAAAGTGCACTAATCTCTCAAATTTGACACTTTATCTCATGTAAAAACACAATATTGGTTTGGGACTATTATATTTTTTAATATTAAACAAATGGATTCTAAAAAAAAACTCTTTTTGATTCTCATTATGTTTTTTTTAATTTAAATCATTTTTATCTTCAACTTTTCCTAAATTGATTTATAAGTTTATTCTTATTTCCTTCTTTTCATTATTTTTATTGGAATTAATTAATATTTTCTTCAATATTTAAAAAGTTCCAATTAAATTAATGATGAAGGTGCCTCAGGCTTAGGTTCTGGATTAGCAAATTGCAGTAATATCTAAAATTTAACAGTTGTTTTAGAGTAAAAATAGTTTATTTGTTTTTTATTGCTATATTTTTAATATCAAAATGGATTTAAAAAAACTCTTCATTTAATATTTTCTTCAATATTTAAAAAGTTCCAATAAAATTGGTGATTAAGGTACCTTAGACTTAGGTTCTGGATTAGCAAAGTGCACTCATCTCTCAAATTTGGCACTTGATTTGTGGTAAAAACAGTTTATTTTTTATGGTTGCTATTTTTTTAATTTCAAAATGGATTAAAGCAAAAATACTCTTTTTATCTGATTTACTTACTATTTACTATTTGATTTTGATCATTTTTATTAATTTAAGTTATTTTCAATTTCAACTTTTGCTTAAATTATTTATAACTTTTATTCATATTTCATATTTTTTCTTCATTTTTCTTTAAATTAACTAATATTTTTTAAATTTTTAAAAAGTAGAAATTAAATTAGTGATGACGGTGCCTCATCTTTAGGTTCTGAATTAGCAAAATGCACTAATCTCTCAAAATTATCACTTAATTTGAAGTAAAAACATATTATTTGTTTAGGATTCTGATCTTTTTAAATATTAAATGGATTAAAACAAAAATACTCTTTTTATTTAATTTTTGATTCTGATTGTGTTTTTTTAAATTAAATTATTTTTCATTTTAAACTCTTGCTTAAATTATGTATTACTTTATTTTATTTGTTTCTTTTCTTCATTTTTCCCTCTAGCTAACTATCATTTTTTGAATATTTAAAAAGTTTCAACTTAATTGATTATGAAGGTGCCTCAGGCTTAGGTTCTGCATTAGTAAAATGCACTAATCTCTCTATCTTGAATCTTTATTTAATGTAAAAATAGCTTGTTTGTATTTTACTGTGATATTTTTTAATATTACAATCGATTCAAACAGCAAAAATACTCTTTTTATTTGATTTACTTAATTTTTTATTTATCAAGATATTTTTTATTTTTATTTAATTCATTAACATGAATTAAAATATATATTATAATTATTTTTAATTTATCTCTAAATTATACTGATAGATTGAGTAAAACTGATAGATAACAAAAGTAAAAGTTATTGAATAAGTACCTTAAAGCTAAAAGATTAATTACCAAAGACATCTATTTATGATATAAAATTAATGATAAAGATAGATAGATTAGATAATTTTAAAAATAAAATTTCTAATATAAAAAAATTGTATTATCTAAAATCTTTTATATTTTTAAATTGTAAAACAAAATGAAAATATTTTTTTAAAATTAGTTTTATTTTTCTTGTAATTTTTTAATAAATTATTTTAATAATAAATTGATTGAATATGTTAAATACTGGTATAATTAATTAAATAAAATCAAAGCTCACCATATTTTAAGAAAACATATTTGATACATTTTTTTTTATTAGAAATGTCCTTTATTAAAAATAAAATAAAGTTATTTAAAATAAAAATGTTAGATATTACTAAAATCACAAAAAATAAAACATAATATTAAATTTATCTTTTAAAATTCAATTTGCACAAATTTAAATAAAAGTAAATAATAAAATTTAACTAAATATTTCATGTTTTATAATTTTATTATTTAGAATAAATTTAATGGTTAACATACTAAACAAGCACTAAAAATTAAATTATATTATATTTAACTCAAAAATATGCTTGGAAATTATTTGCAAACAGAAATTATATTAATTAATATATCAATGTTTAACAAGCCTTTTGATTTTAAGTAGCTTCTATAAATGCCTCTACTCTTCTTCCTCAGTTAAATCATATCTTAAATTAAAAACAACTTACTAAGGTGTTCAAAGATATACATTTATAAGAAGATTTTAAAAATTAAATTTTACTAGAAGTCTAATTTTAATACTTTAATGTTTTTACAGTTGAGAATCTCTTTTGACGTTAGCAATTTTGATTCTTTGCTAATATAATAAAATAAATATTATAAATTTCATAATTAATTAATGTGTATTACTTTAAGTAACACTCCATCTTAAGTAAATTTGGTAAGCCTGATATGCATTGATCAAGTATCAAATATCCTTTTTAAGTAATTTTTTCACAACTTTATATTAATTTTATTTTGGTAAATATTTAATCATTTAAATAAGAAAAAATATCAAATATATTTTTTATTTTATCTTATTTTATAAGTATAAAATTTGTTTACTTAAGGTAAAATAATAACTCTCTAAGATTCATACAGCTTCTTAAACCTTAACTTATTGCTGATGCTCCCTCATCGCCGAGTTCAATTCTTCTTTATAAAAATAGAATAAAAATATTAAATATTACCCTAATTATTTAAACATTTTAAATTTTCAATCTTTTTTAAACATTTACCATAATTCCTTTTAATCGTTTAATAAAAAATATCACAAAATTAAATTATTTCATATTAAATATTGTTAATTTTTATAGGTTTACTTATTAATCTTTAAAAAGAATTTAAAAGAAGAATTACGGTAGAGAATAAACTAAATATTTTTTAAATGATAAATATAAATAATTCCAAATTTTTTTTACAGCAAACTAATTCCTAATTTTTCAATTTTTGTTAAGTGGCTTAAACCTTTTGCTATTGATGATATTCCTTAAACACTGAGTTAATTATCACTTTTAATTAAAATTAAAATATATTGAAAATTATTAAACAAGCCTTCTATTAAATATAAATTAAAAAAATAATGAAATTACAATAAATAGAGTTATAAATTTATTAGATTATTGCAGTTACTTAAACCTAAAGCTATTTATTCCGCACCCTTATCTCCTATTTAGTTTCCTCTTTTTTCAATAGTTAACCAAAATAATTATATTTGAGAATTTCTTGTTTCAAATATTAAAAATAATTTTTATTTAAATTTTGTTTTAGATAATTTTAAAGCATTTAATCTTTAATCAAGTTTTTTTATCTTTATATCCGTTAACATAATAAATATTAATTTATTCTTCGACACTTAAAAATAATTAAATCACACATGTTTATGTGTATGCATTTAGTTAGAATTACCCTAGCTACATATGGAGATGTTCTATACTTTTCATTTGATTGATAGCTTCTATTAATGAAGAAATACCTTCATCTTCAATTAGATTATTACTTTATAGAATTAAATAAAATTTATTTGTTGATTTGATATAGTGTAAAAAACATACTTTAGTTTAAGATAAAGAGTTTTCAAATTTTATTATTTTTTCAAATATTATCCTAAGAAAAAAGCTCCATTCTTCTAAATATTATAGCTAATTTATTATCAAAGACCAATTAAATAAAAAGGAAGAATTTTTATTTAATAAGTTTGAAAAAAAGATTTAAAAAGAAAAATTACGCAAATTTAATCTAAAACCTTTACAACTTTTCAATGCTTGGTAAATCCTCAAATAACATTTTGATTAGATTCAATTCAAGACTTTATTTTAAGAATTAATTTATTTTATTGTCATAGATCATTATAGTTAATTTGTTACTTGATTTTTAATTTAAGCACTTATAAACCAGTACATTATGATAAACAAGATTTTAAAATTTTTAAACCATTATCATCAGTAATAGTTTTTCTATTTGTTAAATAATTATAAGATTTAAAATTATTAGAAACAAAGTTAAATATATATTTAGAAAAAATGTTACTTTATAATTAATTAAAGATGAGTCAAATCAGCATCATACTAACAATTTGAAAACTTTTAATAATAAAAATATAATTTTTAAGTTATGTAAACTAATTAAACAATAATCACTTCTTGAATACTTTGGTATTTTGCAATCTATTATTCCATTGTTTTATCTATAATTTTATTTTAATTATTTCTTATATTAATTAGTTTTTACTTTTAATTGAATTATAAAAGATTTTCATTTCTTAACCTTGTAAATCACTTATTAAACTAAATTAAATTTTTATTGTAAATTAATTTTTTTAATTGTTTTTAAATAACTAATTTCACTTTAATTTTACTAATATAATGGATATAATATATTAGATAATAAGATTTCTGACTCAACTTCATTTTTGACCTCGTTTTTCTCAATTTTTCAACATGTTGAAAAATTGAGAAAAACGAGGTCAAAAATGAAGTTGAGTCAGAAATCTTATTATCTAATATATGATATATATATTTTTGCAGCTCTTAATTTAAAAAAAAATTTACATGCACATTAATTAAGTTTTTAATGAAACATAAATTTTAAATGAGTTCAGATAACTAACGGACTTTAAGTTTGATAAGGATAATCATTTATTTATTAGCTTTTAGAGATCTCGATAATAATTTATTATTTTTAAAATATTATTTAGAAATATGATTGATCTATTGAAATTAATTAAATTTAATTTATGAGACAAGTTTTATTTTTATTTTTAATCTATCTAAGCATTTTTCAAAGTATTTAACTTAAAATTTGCTTATATTTAACTATTAAAATGTTCATCTGGAATAGAATTTTATTAATTGATAAAAACATCTTTAAGATTTTCAAATTTGTAAACTTATTATTCTATTTTTTATCAATTATTCTTTCTTTTAGTCTAATTAAATAATATATATTCTTAATTTTATTTATTATTTAATTACACATTTATTAATCATTACATTTTTTTCTATTGTGAAAAAATAAATGCTATTTTATTTATAATCAATTATTATGCTAAGTTTGATATAAGAAAAAAAAGGGGTTATTCAAGGTAAATTGACAATAGTTTTTATGTATTTAAAAAAAATGAAATAAATGAAATTAAAAAATATTTTTCTTTTTTTAATTAATTTATTTAATAAATTATTTTTCATAATAAATGGATTGAATATGTTAAATAAGTGATTAAAATTAATTAAAATCAATGCTCATCATATTATAATAAATTATAATTGATGCATTTTGCCTTAATCAATAAATACTGTCTTTAAATTATAATTTAATAAAGTTATTTAAAATTAAAATTTTTAGTTTTAGATAAAATTACAAAAAATAAAACATAATAGTAAATCTATTTTTGAAAATATTACTTGTTCAATTTTTAACAAAAATAAATATGAAAAGTTAAATAGATATTTCGTTTTTTATAATTGTATTACATAGAATAAATATTATGCTTAACATAATAAATAATAGTTATAAAACAAAATTAAAATGTTAGTTTAGTGATGGGTTATTTGCAAAGAGAAGCTTTATTAATTAGTAAATCATATTTTAACAAGCCTTCTGATTTTACGTAGGTGTTATTTATACTTCTACTTTTCCTCAAATGTAAGATTCCATCTATTCATTAAAAAATCAGTTAATAAGGTGTTCAAACAATTAAAATTATATTGAGAAATGAATAATTTAATTTTACTCTATTACTTCTTTTAATACTTTAATATTTTTACAGTTGAGAATCTCATTTGACTTTAGTAATTTCGATTATTTGCTAAAGTTTATAAAATTTATATTTACAAAACTCATATTTAATTAATGTGTTTTACCTTAAGTGACACTCCATCTTAAGTAAATTTGTTAGACCTGATATGCATTGATCAAGTATTAAATATCCTTTTTAAGTAATTTTTTCACAACTTTATATTAATTTTATTTTGATAAATATTTAATCTTTTAAATATGAAAATTTCTTATATATTTTATTTTATCTTTTTTATAAAGTATAAAATTTGTTTACTAAAGGTAAAGTATTAACTCAGTAAGATTCTTAAAGCTACTTAAACCTTAACTTATTGCTAATGCTCCCTCATCACCGATTTCATTTTTTCTTTATAAAAATTGAATAAAAATGTTAAATACTATTCTAACTATTTCAAAATATTATTATTTTCAATCTTCATTTTTAAATATGTACCATCATTCCTTTTTAATCACTTAAAGAAAAATGAGACAAATTTATTTTATCCACATATTATTAATATTAATTTTTATATCTATTAATCTATTAAAAGAGTTTAAAAGAAGAATTATGGTAGAGTATCAACTAAATATTTTAAAATATAGTTAATTTCAATTATTTATTTACAACAAACTTATTCCGAATTTTTAAATCTTTGTTAAGTGGCTTAAACTTTTTGCTATTGACGATATTCCTTAAACACTGAGTTAATTATCACTTTTAATTAAAATTAAAATATATTGAAAATTATTAAACAAGCCTTCTATTAAATATAAATTAAA